>CAUYQG010178038.1:0-38448 GCA_963574415.1 Tarsius wallacei | reverse complement strand
ACCCACAGTCTGGTGCTCAGGAGACCCTGAATGTTCAAGGCCAGTGGTCCCTCTGCAATCTGCCCCTGTGCATCTGGTTTTACCTTGTGTTCTGCTACCTGCCTATGTCCAGCTCCAATGAAGTCAGAATACAGAGCTTCTGCTGAATAAATACAAATATTTGGCTGGGTGCAGTGGCTCACGCCTGTCATCTCCAGCGCTTCAGCAGGTGGAGGCGAGAGGATTGTCTGAGCTTAAGAGTTTGAGACCAGCCTGGGCAACTTGTTGAGACCTTGTCTCCACAATAAATCAAAAAATTAGCTGGGCATGGTGGCATGTGCCTGTGGTTCCGACTCTTTGGAAGGCTGAGCCAGAAGGATCACCCGAAGCCAGCAGGTTGAGGCTGCAGTGGCCATGAGTATGCTACTGCATTGTAGCCAGGGTGAAAGAATGAGACTCCTACTAAAAAAAATACAAAAAAACTAACACTTGCAAGCAGGTAACAAAATTTGATTCTATTTTAGCAATCCAGGAGGGCTTCCTAGGGGAGGTGACTCTTAAGCTGCATTGGGAAGGATGATTAGAAGTCAACCCATAGCCGGGCTCGGTGGTTCAGCCTGTAATCCCGCGCCTTTGGGAGGCCGAGGCAAGTGGATTGCCTGAGCCCGCGGGTTCGAGACCCGCCTGGGCAAGCGAGACCTCATCTCTACAATAAATCAAAAAAATTAGCCGGGCGTTGTAGCGCGCGCCTGTAGCTCCAGCTACTTGGAGGGCTGAGGCGGAAGGATCGCTGGAGCCCAGCAGGTCGAGGCTGCGGTGGCCGGGAGCGGCAACTGCACTCCAGTCTGGGCGACAGAGTGAAACTCCAACTCAGAAAAAAAAAAAAGAAATTATGCTATTTAATATTTGGTAATCTAGCTGTACCTTCTTTAGGGTTTACATGAATAATAGTATCCTCCTTATCGAATGTCCTTATAAATATTGCAAAACGAATATTCTTGAGGTGAAAATAAATGCAGATGCTTTCTGAAGACTTTTAATGGACTTTGTGGACAGAACACTGAGAAATGGAAGAGAAACCAGAGCACTCACATAGATTAGAACTTTTAAATAGAAGCTACTTTTCCTAAGTTCTTTCTGAATGCATATATAGTGAATTTGAAATTACATTGTATTTAGGAATTATTGACGTAAGTATTATGATGACAGCAAAGTTTATCTCACAAGTATTTGATGTTAAGTCATCTCAAGAGTGGAGCAGGGTAACAGATATGAAGAAGAACTATGTAATTTCTGTTTCTAAAAAGTTACTCCTTTTTTACAAGTAAGTTGTTGACCTAAGTAATCACAGGCCCTAGCCCTACCCTGGCACCCACTGCAAGGTTGACACTTGACTTTCTGAGTAAATGGGGAACAGAAATGGAAAGGAGTTTCTCTTGGGCCCCAGCATGAAATTGCACATTCCCCTAAACTCAGTTTTGCATTTCACATTCTAGTTTGCATCTCCTTTACAGTTGCAAGGTTTGTTTAGTTAAAAGCTTAATTTTAATTGCAGAAAACTTTCCTGGATCTGAACACCACCCCGCTACGACCTAGAGAGAGCCCAGTTCCCAGACGATTGAATTACTTCACCCTCACTGGTAGGTCTTGTCTCTGAAACCTGGAAAACAGATATCCCCTGAGAGTGAGGTGGAGGGAAGTGCAGGTTCTGCCCCCACTATCTCATGGTCCCTCATCCTTTTCACACCTCACCCTATTTGCACCACCTTCAAGCTCCTCCCAATGCCCTCTGCATGTGGTGCCCTGCCCCCGGTCCGCCCTGTCTCTGTTTTGCTCGCGCAGACCCTTGGAGACCCGGAGACTGGTCCCAAGCGGGTCACTTGGAGTGAAAGCCTCAGCACGTGAGTTACCCTCTATCTAGACTTGCATCTCACAGACTCCACACTTCCATACCCAATTTCAGAGTTTCCTACAGACCTTAAAACTCCTGCGCTTCACCCTAATCCTCTGGTAAATGCACATGCCACCATGAGAGTCCATGGGTCCCTTCCCTTTGAGTTAAAAATCACAGGGACTGTTCTTGTCTCTTTTCTGTCTTCAGGCCATGTAGACACCTCCTTTCCCACAGTTTCCTACTTAAAACCCTTTGCTGACCTCTGTGCCTCCCTGGTGCCATGTAAAGTCCTTACCTGCCAGGTGGGTTCACACCCTTCTGGTCCCCCAAGCCTCATCGTTCTTGGCTTCTGGAGAGCAGTGCCACGCCACAGCCCCAATGCAGGAGAGGCTGTGCCTGCTCCCTTGCCCTGAAATTCCACAGATCTCAGCCCTCCCCTAAGACACTCACCCATCTTGCACTCATTGAGCCTGGCCTTGGCCCTTCAGCTCCCAGGCCTCCCCATCGACCGAACATTGAGAGGGGCCTGTCTCTTGACTTCCGATGTTCTTTTACCCGAAATTCCATTCTACTGGGAACTGAGCTCTTTCCATCGGCGGTCATGTTATTCTGTTTCCCTCTGTAAACGTGTAGGCAAAGGGGATTATGAGATAGAGAGCAACTGAGAGGAAACAGAAAAACTGAGAAAGTAAAAAAGAACAGATGAGGCTGGGCATGGTGATACACTCCTGTATTCCCAGCACTTTGGGAGGCTGTAGCCTGACAATAGCTTTGAGGCCAGGAGTTCAAGACCAGCCTGGCCAACATAGTGAGCCCCATCTCTACCAAAAAAGTTTTTCAAAATTAGCTGGCTGGGGTGGCAGCACATGTAATCTCAGCTACTTGGAAGGCTGAGAGCTGGAGGATTGCCTGAGCCAGGAGGTCGAGGCTGTGGTGAGCTATGATCACACCACTGTACTACAGCCTGTGACAAAGTGAGATCTTGTCTCAAAAAAAAAAAAAAAAGATGAGAACTATAAAAAGATGGAAAATTAGAAGATGGCTGAGGGATTTGCAAAGAGACAGAGTGAAAGAAGCAACTGAGAAAGCGGGGTTCGGGGGTGGAGAAAGCAACTAGAGAAATTTAGAGAAAAGCTTGATCTCCAGAGAGATGAAGTTCAGCAAAATGGGGAGGGGGCAGCAAAAGGGAGGTACCTCAGAGAGTGGGGGAGAGGAGGAACAGTTGGAGCCACAGCAGACAGAGCAGCGTGGTGCGGGGACAAGAGGGGATAACTGGTGACAAGGAGAGTAGAGGGAGAAGCACAGCACGGAGGAAGCCTAGGGATCTGGGGGTGTCAGAGAGTGGGGATGAGGGGATGTGACAGGGAAGGGAAATTATAGAGAGACCAACCAGAGAGGAAGCAGAGAAGGGGGAAGAAAGAGGCAGAAATATGGAGATTAGGGACAATCATGACTAGGGAGAAAGAGGAACAAGAGATGAAACAGATTATAAGAATGGGACAGAACAGGTAGAAGAGAAGGAATAGAGGGAAGGAGGAGAGAAAAGGCAGAAGAGAGACACAAAATGAGGGGCAGAAGTCCACGGGGAGGCACATGAAAGAAAACGAGCAAAAGTAAATATAAAAAACTTTAAACAGGTTGGACACAGTGGCTCATGCCTGTAATCCCAGCACTCTGGAAGGCCAAGGCAGGAGGAGCGCTTGAGTCCAGGAGTTCGAGACCAACCTAGGCAATACAGTGAGACCCTGCCTCAATTAAAAAAAAAAAAAAAACCAGAGCTAGATAGAGAAGGTGAGAATGAGACAGATGTCCAGGATAAGGTAGGGAAATACAGTAATGATGAAAGAAGGGACCCTGGTCCAGATGAGTGTTAAGTTGATTGGATGTGACAAGCTGTGTGACGTGTTGAATTCTCATAATCCAACAAATTTTATTTTATTTTACTTAGTTTTCATTATTTTTATTTTATTTTAGAGTTGTGGGGTACATGTGAGGATTTGCTACATAAGTAAATTGTGTGAAGGTAAGATTTGGGCTTCTAGAGAGCTCTCTTTCCCCCTAGTTGTGGGCATGGTACCCAGGGGGTGGTTGTGTGCCCTTATCCCTCCTCTCTCCCCGTACAACAAATTTTTAAATACGTTGGTTTAAATTATGTAGATGCAGTTGATTATTGCAAAAGTCCTGTGTTTATGACTTGTACATCTTATAATTCTTGGCATGAGAGGCTAGCTTTCACTTGTTCATCCAGAGAGCAGTGACTTGACTCACTCAATTGTGAGTCACCCTTTCCCTTTTCATGGGGTGGGATAGGGTGAGGGCAAGTATATGAGCTAAAGGGAAAAACCAAAGTGTTTTTCTCCTGTCATGCTTAATACCACAGTGAACACTCAACACAGGATACTTCACCTCTGGCCACCAAAATGTGTGGGATTTCTTCCACTAACAACCTATTCTTCATCACACACCTTATTGGGTGTCCTATAATTTAACTTAGTTCTGACACTGTCTTCCTGAATTTAGCATTGTTCCACAAGGCTGACCCCACTTCAGATGTAGTTGTAAGTTCCAGGTTGGGAGCAGAACTTCTGACTGACCAGCTATAAAATGGGGACTCTCTTGACTCTCCTCAGGTTTTATTAATGTGCCACAGTGGCTCACAGGACTCAGAAAAACACTTTACTCGGACTACCCATTTGTTATACAGAATATTACAAAGGATACAGATGAACATCCAGATGGACGAGCCATCCTAGCAAGTTAACTGAGGAGGGTGTTATGGGAACCACAATATTTATGAGGTCAATCAGCAGTACACTAAGTCCCTTACATACGAACCTTCAGGTTGCGAACTTTCAAGGATGTGAGTGTGTGTTTGCATGTCCAGTCATGTTAGTTAGTTCATGGGTCTGGTGTACATTGTCACATGTTTGCATCCTCTACAAACAGTTGTGCTTTTGTGTACTTTACAGTACTGTTTTTAATATATTTGTTTGAAGTATATTATAAACTTCTTACAATACAGTACTATATAGCCAATTGTGTTAGTTGGTTACCTAGGCTAACTTTGTTGGATTTAAGAACAAATTGGACTTACGAATGCACTCTCAGAATGGAAGTTGTTCATATGTAGGGATCTTACTGTATAGATAACAACGATAGCTTGCATATTATCAGAAGTGAGGGACAGTCTTGTGGGGCTGAGCGCTTAAGCTGTGGGATCTGTTGTTATCTTGTAGATAGTGTTAGAATTGAGTTAAATTGTAGGTCACCTACCCTGGGAGTTTGCTGGAGAACTGGTCAATGTGGGAAAAACCACATGTACACTTTAATGACTAGAGTTGATGAGTGTGAGAACAGTAAAAATAGTTTTAGCGTTTCTCTGAAACACTAAAGGGGACAAATCTTTTCCAGCATACAAAAGAGCTCTTTTTTTTTTTCTACTCTTCCATCTTTAAAACAAACTACACTCAACTACCCTTCCCTCTGTAGTAAGTACCTATTTCTGTGCTCCATTGAAGGGCATAATACAATAAAGACTTGTGTTTACCTTGTCTTTAATTTTTGCCTTCACCCTTGAGTTCTTGATTGGATCAAGATTTTACATCTCAGTTGCCAGTGACCTCCCAAATTTTAAATGTAGTATTTAATGTCCTGTTCTTACCTTTCTCTTCCTATTGGTAGCACGTGGCATAGTTGGCCACTTTTTCTTGGCTTTAAGGACATCCCACTAACCTATAAAAATCTATTTCATTTTCTTCCCTCCCTGATCACCTTCTGCATTTTTCTTCTGGTGTCTCCAGATCTCCCTGTTCTCTGAATGTGGAGTGTCTGTGGTTTTGTCCTTGAACCTCTTCTTGTCTCTGTCCATGCCCACTGCCTTTCCTTATCATCTCATCTGACCTTAAGCCCACCTCCATGTCTCCATTTCCCCTATAGACCTCTCCCTTGAACTGTGGAATCCTGTGTCCATTTGTCCCTTCAACTCTTTGCTGGGACGTTCGACAGGCATCTCCACCTTCCATATGTCCAATAATGATGTGTTCTTCCTGCAGTCCTGCACATGTCGGATGAGGGAGACCCTGTACTTCCTGGGGCCTAGCTGAACTCTTGTTATATATTTAAAAATATTTAAGATGTTATAAGTGTGTTGATTTTTAAATCAAAGAAAAAATACGTGTTTATTTAAAACAGGTAGAGAAATATATCGTTTGCAAAATTCTCTTGAGCTGTGGGAGAAAACAGTTTGGAGCCCTGCGGCTTCCGTGATCTTCTCCCCTGGGACCTCTCTGACTTCATCTCCTCTTGTGTCTTCCTCACTTGCTCTGCTCCAGCCACACAGGCCTCTCTTTTTCCTAGAGCGGAAGCTGCTCCTGCCTCAGAGACTTCACTTGGGCTTTCCCTCTGCCTAGAACTCTCTGGACCCTCAGCTGCAGGTGCAAACACCCTTCCTACTCAGGTCTTTTTTCTCATGTCATCTTCCTGCTGGAGGCTTCTGTGCCTCCCCATGTCCCCCCATTGAATATTCCAGTCATACTCTCTCCTATACCTGTGGTCCATATTGGCTGCTCTGAATGTTTCTGCTCCTTCACCTTCCACTCTCTGGTTCTTGGTGACCACAAGGCCCCAAGGGGAGAGCAGAACCAGAAGTTGGGAGGTGTGCTAGACCTTCTCCTCTGAGTGGAACTCAACCCTGGCTTCTCATTAGAGTCCTGAGGCGTTTTGTAAATATATCTCTTGTGCCCCCTTACCAGAGACTTTCATTCAAATAGGTTGGGCTCAGCCTTAATAATATGTAATGTTGATTCAAATTGGTGTCCAGCATAGAGCTCTAAGATCTTGTATCCTCCACTTCTGAGGACTGAGGTCAGCCTGTGATCCACAGAGAGGTGAGGGGGGCTGTGCTCTGCAGGGGGTTTGGTCAGGGCTGAGTCTGTCTCCACAGAGAGGTGAGGGGAGCTCAGTCCAGCCACTTCCCACTGCTGCAGCAAGTGTGTGGGCATCACCAGGAGGGGAGCAGGTTCTGAAAAAAGGGTCAGAACTCATTTGACTTTTGTTTTATATAAGAGTTTATTGTCCTTACCTCCTCCCTGGTGCAGTAGGCAGCAGAAGACCATCTTTTCACATAGCAATGTCTTCCCAGTGTGTGTGGTTGTGTCATAGGGAGGGGATGTGTTGATTCTGAGGAGTGATCAACATATTTGCCATCCTGGGTTGACTTCTAAAGCCTCTTTCATGTTACCCTAGGAAGAGGCCTGGCAGAAGAGGAAGAGGCAAGCAAAGGCATCAGGGATGGCTCTTAAGCAGGTAAAGCGACCTTCTTGGTGGAATGCCCATCTCCTTCTTTTCTGAAATGCCGGACGTTGGAGCTGCCTATCCACTCTGGGTCTGAAGCGTCCTGCCTGCCATGTCTGCTCACACTCATCCCTGCCTTCCCTCAGTCCCTCTCATCTCCACTTAGATTCCATCTCACATGACCCAGTGACGTGAACTCATGAGGTAGCTCTATGGGGCATGGTCCTGGGAAGGGCTCACACCAGACGTGGATGGAGACGGGGTGTGGGCCTCATGGTGTGAGAGCTGTTGGGCAACAGGGTTGTTTCAGGACCACATTTGGGTGCACCACCAGCTCTCTAGACCAGGGTTAGAGGAACTGCATGTGGAAGTCATGTATTCATGTGCACAAATACCTGGTAAGTTCTAGAAAAGGAGAATACTAAGGGGAAATCTTTTCTGGCTCATTTGTACCACATTTGAAACTGAATAAGTGAGTCACTTTGTTTCTGACTCAATTTTTTTTTTATTTTATTTTTAGATTCAAGGGGTACGTGTGTAGGTTTATTACATGGGTATATTGCGTGATGGTGACGTTTGGGCTGATTTTAAGCCCTTCATCCAGATGATGTACATGATACCCAGTGGGTGATTTTTCAATTCTTGTCTCCCTCCCTCCCTCCCCACTTTAAGAGTCCCCTATGTCTGTTGTTCCCGTTTTTATGTCTGTGTGTATCCAGTGTTTAACTCCACTTGTAAGTGAGGGCATGTGGTGTTTGGTTTTCTGTTTCTGTGTTAGTTTGCTTAGAATAGTGGCCTCCAGAGTTATCCACATTGCCGCAGGTGATATGCTTTTCTTTTTGGCTGTGTACTGTTTCATGATGTACATTTACCACGTTTTCATTACCTAGTCCACCATTGATTGGCATCTAGGTTGCTTCCATATTTTTGCTATTGTGAATAGTTATGCAATAAACATACAGTACAGATGTCTTTTTGGTAGACTTGTTTGTGCTTCTTTGGACCTCTATCCAGTAGTTGGATTGCTGGGTCAAATGGTAAATCTATTTTTAGTTCTTTGAGAAATTTCCAAACTGCTTTCCACAGGACCTGAACTAGCTTACGTTCCCACCAATAGTGTAGAATTGTTCCCTTTTCTTCACAACCTTGCAAACATCTGTTGTTTTTTGGTTTTTTAATAAAATCATTCTGATTAGTGTGAGAAGGTATCTCATTGTGGTTTTGAATTGTGCTTCTCTGATGATAGTGATGTTGAGCATTTTTTCATGTGTTTATTGGCCACTTGTATGTCTTCTTTTGAGAAGTGTGTCTTCATGTCCTTTGCCCACTTCTTAATGGAGTTATTTGCTTTTTTCTTGTCAAATCATTTAAGTTCCTTAGATATTCTGTATATCAGGCCTTTGTTGGACACATAGTTTGCAAACACTTCATCGCATTCTGTAGGTTGTCTGTTTATACTGTTTATTTTTTCTTCTGCTGTGTAGAAGCTCTTTAGTTTAATTAGGTCCTATTTGTCAATTTTGATTTTTTTGCTGCATTTGCTTTTGAGGACTTGGTTATAAATTTGCACCTAAAACAATGTCCAGAAGGGTGTGTACTAGGCTTTCTTCTAAGATTTTTATATATCCTATTTCTTGTGATTGTTTAGTTCATGACCTGAAGCAATGAAGATTTCTGGCATGTTAGGAGGACTCCTCATGCTTTCTGTGTTGATTTATGGTGTTGATGATTTGTTTGTAACCTGTAGTGAACTTTGGCTCCAGGTCCAAGTTAGACGAACGCCTTTTGTGGATAACCTGCAACCTCAGTCTTATGAGCTATGTCTAGGAACTGGCTGTCCTGTAAACAGAGTGCTGCTTAATTTTTTTGAGTTCCTTTATCCTTAGTTCCTGTGGCATCAGAAAATATGAATACTCATGGTTCACTGTCATTCAAAGTTCAATCACGTATGAGCCAGTGTTTTTAAATATCAGCGGTCACACCCCAGTAACGTGCTCTGTTCAAAGAGTCTCCACTCATCTTTGTGCAAGAAGCAATAGAGAATAATAGTGGTACATCTGGGGAAATAGCCCAAGGGCAAGTGGGAGAAATAACATCAGCTCAGATAGAAAATTTGGGGACCCATGCAGGAGTATCATTTGGGAACTGTTTTCCATTGTTGAACCATATGATTTTTGTACCTTGATCTAAGTGAAGAAATTAAGCTATGAATTCTGGTGGTTAAGGAAACTTTACTAACCTTGGTGCTCTGATTACCTGAGAATTGCACAACCTCTTAGAAGTTGGACTTATGCCTATGGATATTATTTTTTGCCTTTTTAATAAGTTATTTTAAAAATAAGTTTGCTTTGCTGTTTATGAACTTTTGAGGTGGGGGAAAGAAGCTTCCTTAGACTTTCAAATTTGTAGTGAAGGCAAATTTTAAAAATAAAGTTTTGAGTAGCTAAAGATTTTTATAATTTGGGATCTTACATTTAAGTCATTATCCATCTTGAGTTAATTTTTGTGCATGATACAAGGAAAGGTGTCCAGTTTCATTTTTTTCTGCATATGTGTTTAGCCAGGGTTTTTTTTGCACTGTTTATTGAGTAGGGTGTCCTTTCTCCAGTGATTACTTTTTCAGCTCTGTCAAAGATAAGTTGGTTGTAGATCAACGTTTTTATTTCTGGGGTCTCTGTTCTGTTCAGCTGAATCTGTGTGTCTGCTTCTATGCAGCTATCATACCTAGGTGTGTGTGTTTGTGTGTATAGCTATTGTGAATGGGATTGTGTTCTTGATTTGGTTCTCAGCTTGAATATTGTTGGTATATAAAAATGCTACTGATTTTTGAACATCGATTTTGTATCCCAAGACTTTACTGAAGTTGCTTATCAGCTCAAGGAGTCTTTTGGTGGAATCTTTAGGATTTTGTAGGTACAGAATCCTGTCATCTGCAGAGAGGAATAATTTAACTTCATCATTTCTTGGTTGGATACCTTTTATTTCTTTCTCTTGGAGTTGTGAACATAGACATCCTTGTCTTGTTCTCCTTTTTAGGAGGAATGCTTCCAACTTCTGATTATTCAGTATGATGTTGATTATAGATTTATGATACTATAGATGGCTCTAATTATTTTGAATTATGTCCCTTTGATGCCTAGCTTGTTTTGGATTTCTATCATGAAGGAATGTTGGATTTTATTGGATGCTTTTTCTGTGTCTATTGAGATAATCATGTGGTTCTTGTTTTTAATTCTGTTTATGTGGTGGATTACATTAATTGATTTGTGTATATTGAACCAACTCTGCATCCCAGGAATAAAGCCTATCTGATCATGGCAAATGATGTGTTGCTGGATGTAGTTTGTTAGTATTTTGTTGAGGATTTTTGCACATATGTTCATCAGAGATATTGGCCTGTAGTTTTCTTTCTTTGTTGTGTGTTTGCCAGATTTTGGTATAAGGATGATATTGACTTCGTAGAATGAGTTAGGAATGAGTCTATCCCCCTTGATTGTTTGGAGTAATTTCAGTAGGGTTGATATCAGCTCTTCCTTGTATTTCTGGTAGAATTAGGCTTTAAATCTATCTGTTCCAGGATTTTTTTTTTTTTTTTTTTTGTGTTGGAGTCACACACTGTCGCCCAGGCTGGAGTGTAGTGGCCACTCCCGGCCACCGCAGCCTCGACCTGCTGGGCTCCAGAGATCCTTCCGCCTCAGCCTTCCAAGTAGCTGGAACTACAGGTGCGTGCTACCATGCCCGGCTAATTTTTTTTAATTTATCGTAGAGATGAGGTCTTGCCAACTTGCCCAGGCGGGTCTTGAACCCGCGGGCTCAGGCAATTCACTCACCTTGGCCTCCCAAAGCACGGGATTACAAGCTGAGCCACCGAACCCGGCCAGGATTTTTTTTTTTAGAGAGAGGTTTTTATACTGATTCAATTTTGAGGCTTGTTATTGGTCTGTTCAGGGTTTCAAGTGTCTTCCTGTTTCAATTTTGGGAGGTTGTATGTTTCCAGGAGTGTATCTGTTTCCTCTAGATTTTCTAGTTTACATGCACACAGGTTTATAATAATCTCTGAGAATCTTTTGTATTTCTTTGAGATCATTTGTAACTTTGCCATTTTTTATTTTATTTATTTGGATTGTCTATTTTTTTGTTAATCTGGCCAGCAGTCTGTTAATCTTGTTTATTCAACAACTGGGAATGGAATGGAGTTTAGACACAGACATCAGAGCAAGAAGATTCTTTCATTCCATCATCCATTTTAATGTAAGAAATCAACCTAGGCGGGGTACAGTGACTCAACCCTGTAATCATAGCACTTTGGGAGGCCGAGGTAAGGGAATTGCCTGAGCCCACAGGTTCGATAACAGCCTGGGCACCTTGACGTGACCTTATCTCTACAATGAATCAAAAAATTAGCTGGACGTGGTAGCACACACCTGTAGTTCCAGCTACTTGGAAAGCTGAGGCAGAAGGATCACCTGAGCTCAGCAGGTCGACGCTGGGGTGGCCATGAGCATGTGTGCAACTGCATTTCAGCCTGGGCAACAGAGTGAGACTCCAACTTGAAAAAAAAGGAATCACCCCAAATGCCTAACAGGAGATTCATTAAACCATTGTTAGAAAATCTACTCCATGGAGACTGTGATGTTCTCATAGGAGAACCCTTTTTTATTTATGACATATTTTAGGTGAGAATAGTTGTAATTTTGCTCAGACACGGGAAAAGAATTTCCCATTAGAGAGAATGGAAATGTATCTTTTTTGGGCCAGTTATTAAACATTTTACTTGTGTTACAAGCAGCATCCTGTATATATTTGTCTTATAGTTAATCTTTAAACACCAATGCATTTACATGCGGAGATATAAGGCATCCCCTTTCTGCCACTGCCAAGCTTTCCACCCTCCCCCATGTCTCAGTGGTAAACCATTGTTGTCAGTTCTGTGGGAAGAGTCATCACAAGTTCTGGAGAAATGTATTTGTACATTGTTAGTGATATTTGCACAAACATTCTTCAGTGAATGTTTTGTTGTGACATTTTAACCTGCAAGTTTTACACATTTGCATGTTTTCATGTTAGGAAACATGGATAGCTTGTGCCTCTGCATCCTTCTTGGAGCTTTCTCTGAATGAAGACAAGTGGATCTTTTAACTTATTCACTGATATGAAGAATGCCACACTGGCTGCCTCTGAGTGTGCCGACTTCAGTGCTGATATCTAAAAGTTCTTCCAGGTTGGGCAATTGAAAAAGTGAGGCTGCTTCTAGGATGGGGCATTTCCTTGGTTGCTTGATCTGGCAGGATTAACCCTCTTCCACTAGCACTACATGAGATTTTCTCCTCATGAAACAAAACTTGCTACTGTGTTCTTTTTATATTATGAAAAAACTGAGGATAATGGTACCCCATTGTTTTTCCATTGTAATTCTTAGTAAGTTTCATTACTTAGTGGATATGCATATATTAAATGGGTTTTCATACTTTTCTCCATTTTCTTTTCATGGGATTTCAGAGCTGTTTCCTATTCTGTGATCTGATTCTTTGTATATGCCCTGTTGTCTTCCTTTTGGTTCTGTTTTTTGTTTTTTTTTTAACTGTGAAAATAATTTTCTTTCCTTCCTCACATTGCCTTTTATTATGTTTGTTTTATCTTGCTTTAGAAGACTTTGCATGGTCTATTATGACAAAATGAAATGGTATGCTTCATTTAGATCTGCTAGTTGATAGTTTTGTGTATATTCTTGGTCTGTGGCCCAGTTTCCTGGCCTACAGCTCCTAAAATGTTTAGTTTCCTTAGTCTTGTCTTTTTGTATGCTAATGTGCTGGCTGATAGCTGGCAACCTCTGAGAAGCTTCTGGACAGGGCCTGATCACCAGAAAAGCTGAGGCAGGATTAGAGAGTTGGGACTTTAAGCTCTGCCCCTCAACTACCAGGCAATGCAGGTTAAGTTGATCACCAATGGCCAGTGATTTAATCAGTTCTGCCTGCTTAATGAAGTTTCTATGAAAATCCTCAAGCACATGGTTCACAGGACTTCAAAATAGCTGAACAGGTGTAGGTTTCTGAGGGTGGCACACCCAGTGAGGGTATGGAAGTGCCTAACCCCATACCTGACTGTATGCATCTCTTCATCTGTGTGCTTTGTAATAGCCTTTATAATAAATGGATAAATGTACATAAAGTGTTTCCCAAGGTCTGTGAGCCACTCTAGCAAATTAATTGAACCCAATGATGAAATTGTGTGAACCTGTTAGTAGTCCATCTCTTTTTTTTTTTTTTTGAGTGGGAGTCTCACTCTGTTGCCCAGGCAGGAGAACAGTGGCATGCTCACGGCCACCATAGCCTCAACCTGCTGGGCTCAGGAGATCCTTCTACCTCAGCCTTCCAAGTAGCTGGAATTACAGGCATGCACTACTACTCCCAGCTAATTTTTTTGATTTATTGTAGAAATGAGATCTCGCCAAGTTGCCCAGGTTGGTCTTGGACCCATGGGCTCGGGCAGTCCTCTCACTTCTGCCTCCCAAAGTGCTGGGATTATAGGCGTGAGCCACCATGCCTGGCCAACTATTTTATTCTCTAGTCTAATTTTAATTCCTAGACACATCAGTACAGGTGCTTGCCCTATAATTTTTAACTCTTTGACCTGAGATGGATTTCAGAGAGTATCTGTCACACAGTTGTCTCCTAGTAAAATGGGAACAGATCAGGCCGGACATGGTGGCTCACACCTGTAATCCCAGCGCTTTGGGAAGCTGAGACGAGAGGATTACCTGAGCCCAGGGTTTCAAGACCAGCCTGGGAAACTTGGCAAGACCTCTTCTCTGTAATAAATCATAAAATTAGCTGGACGTGGTGGCGTATGCCTCTGGTCCCAGCTACTTGGAAGACTGAGGCAGAGAGATCACCTGAGCCCGGCAGGTCAAGGCTGCGGTGGCTGTGAGCATGCCACTGCACTCCAGCCTGGGCAACAGAGTGACTCCAACAACAACAACAACAAAACACCAGAAAAACAAAATGAGAACAGATCTTTCTCTCTTGGGCCATTATGTTATTATACAAATTAATACATGTAAAGCATTTAGAACAATGCCTTGCACTTGGGCAGTGTTAAAAAATGTGTCACTATTACTATTGCTGTTATCACTGTTAAGATTCTGAGTTGCTTTTATTTAAAGCCATTGTGTGCGTTGTCATTGCTGAAGACATCACTCACACCCTAGGTCATGTAGGCACTGACTGACACGTGGTGTGTCCAACATAATTAATGTAACACTTTTATAGAGATAACCTGTGTTAATGTTTTGTCTGTATATTTATTGTCCATGTAATTGAGAAATCGATGCTGATATCAGAACCTCTAAGGGAAAAGAATAATAAAACAGAATTGGGGAGTCATAACTGGCTCAGAAATCCTTAATGTGTAGGGGAATATGGGAAGAACAGACTCAGTTTCTCCTACTATACTCTCACAGCACAGAATGCTTCTGCAATCTCAGTTGTATTGGTTTTCTTCCACAGACCAAACAAGCAGTTCTGCAGTGAATACTAAGTGGGAATCCTGTCATTCAATTTTATCTGGATACTGTCTATCTGGATAGAGGGTGAGATTCCACAGATTGAGGGCTCTATCCCACAATAGTAAACGTTTTTTAATGTCAGCTGCAAACACAGATTGTGGTCTGTGCTTTTCACTGACCAGTTATAAATCGTGCATTCCCATGACCCTCTCCTTGGAATGGAACAGATTAGTTTGCTAGAGTGGCTCACAGAACTCAGGAAGAATTTTGCTTATTTACTCATTTATAGTAAATTGCACACAAGAGAACATGGAGGTGGAAGTGGTCTGTTGGTCTAGTCATGGAAGAGGAGGTGAGGATTCGATACCCTCCTTGGTTGCTCTGCCCTCCAGAAACCTTTACTTGTTCTCCTACCCAAAAGCTCTTCTGAATCCTGTTCTTGAGCTTTTATGGAGGCTTTATTATGTAGGTACAGTTGCTTGCATCATTAGCCACTGGTGACCAACTGAACCTTTATTCCTTCTACCCTCACAGGAGGTTCAGTGCTGGGCTAAAATTCCAAACCCTCTAACCGAGCCTTCGTCTTTTCAGTGATCACCTTCCATCATGAAGCTACCATCTAGGTGGTTCCTGCCACCAGTTATTTACTTTGCATCCAAAAAAGACACTTATTACTCCACAGATTTCAAGTGAGTGCTTAGGAAGGAGAGACAAGACCAAATCTGTATGTCACATTGTCATAATCAGGATCCTTTTGGTCCACCCACTTCAGTTTAACCTATTCTTACAGTTCTTTCTTCTTCTCGGTATACATGAAGAGTAGACCTCTCCCCATAGTTACTTAGTGAAATATATTTTTCATTTTAGGGACAGTTGACGTTCAGGGATGTTGCCATCGAATTCTCTCAGGAGGAGTGGAAGTGCCTGGACCCTGGCCAGAGAGATTTATACAAGGACGTAATGTTGGAGAACTACTGGAACCTTGTGTCCCTAGGTGAGGATGACTTTCTCCCAGAAGTCACGATCTGTTCTTGTGTAGCTCTGTATTTTTTCTAGTGTTTTTCTTGGGAGCTTTGTGTTGCTTGATTGAGATTAAGGCCTGGTTGAGTCAGAAATGCAAAGCTTAATAATGGGGACTGTGGACTTTCATCATCCCCTTTCTTCAGATGTTCTGGCCCATACATGATACATCATTAGAGGGTTTCAGAGCTTTTGTATACATAATACCTTGTGTTGGACTTTTTAAATGTTTTCTGTCTCTGTGCTTTTGATTCAGTAGTTCATGTAATAGATCTGCATATTATAGTGTTCCCTAAGTATTCAGAAAGAGGCATTCAGTGAGTGAAATTTTGAAATATTTTCCTAGATCTATCTGTAATGTCTTCTCTATTTATTTATTTATTTTTTGAGTCGGAGTCTCACTCTGTTACCCAGGCTGGAGTGCAGTGGCATACTCATGGCCACAGCAGCCTCGACCTGCTGGGCTTAGGTGATCCTTCTGCCTCAGCCTTCCAAATAGCTGAAATCACAGGCGCACACCACCACACCCAGCTAATTTTTTGATTTATATATTGTAGAGACAGAGTCTCGCCATGTTGTTCAGGCTGGTCTCAAACCCACAGGCTCTGGCAATCCTCTCTCGCCTTGGCCTCCCAAAGTGCTGAAATTACAGGCGTGAGCCACCATGCCCAGCCTGTAATGTCTTCTCGTATGTAAACGTATAGTTGGATTCTGGAAAAGCTACAGTACATTCTTTTTTTTTTTTTTTCCCCCATAATCAGGAATCTCTCATTTTGACATGAATATCATCTCCATGTTGGAGGAAGGAAAAGAGCCCTGGACTGTGGAGAGCTATGTGAAAATAGCAAGGAAACGAAATGTGTGGAAATATAGCAAAGACGTGATTACAGGTAAGAGTTCAGAGGGGCAGGGAGTAAGCCATTTATTCAGTAGAGTGTGGACCTCTGCAGATGGGAGAGTTCTTTGGGAAAATAAAAGCTGATATTCTGTGAGCTCTGAAAGGAAATTTTTTTGCCCCACCTCTCGTTCTGTTCTTCAGATGTATAGACGTTTATCCTTTCACCCTCAGATTGTGCTGTAGCTCAAACAGAGGTAGGCGAAGTCTTTGTCATGATGAACAAGGCTCTGTCATCTGGCTTCTGTGAACACTTTGGCTGCTTTCAAAAGGGCTGCTTTTCTTCTTGGTTTCTCCTCTCTTTAATTCCATATGGTGCTCAGTTTTCATTCCATATGGATCAGAGATGAGGCCTTCATAGTCCTCACATCTGGACCTATTCATGTACCCCTTTGCATGGGCTTGGAACCTACTCAGTAGATGAGAAACATTATCTGGTCAGGAGAGCTTTATATATAAGTTTTTCCAGTTGTTCTCACTTTTGAGAAGTATAAAAGTGTCTTTCAGGGGCACTTGCTGATCACATATACTAACGGTCATCTCCTTTGAGCAAGTAATGCTTAAGGATTTCTTCTAGGCTCAGCAGTGTTCAAGTTCACACCATCATATGTATGAGACTTAACTAAGCTGTTGTTCATGCCACATTTTTCTTCCCTTCTGTGTACTGTTGTTCATTTTCAGTAACAAAACCATTGTTCTTTTTTCTTTCTTAATGGTCAAACCTATAATATATATGACTTTCATGTAACTTAGAGAACTTAGGGTATTTAAATCATGTCTTCATATTTTAATTCTGCCATTTTTAAAGCCACTGTGGCTTTCATCTTGTGCATTTCTATGTACTGTTAATGAACTTTTGTCAAATTTATTTATTTAATCTTTAATCAGTAGTTCCATGCAGTCAAGGAAATTTTAAAGCAAAAACAATCAAACCTGAAGGCATCGTACCACCTATTTCAAACTATATTACAAATATGTAGTAATTAAGACAAAATGGCCTAAAAATAGACACATCAACCAGTGCAACAGAATATAGAGATCAGTAATGAACCCATGAATATGTGATCAAATGGTTTTCAACACAAGTGTCAAGAGCACACAATGGAAAAAAGACAGTCTCTTGCATAAATAATGCTGGAGAAACTGAATATCCACATAGAGTAGAATGAAATTATCTCACAGCATATACAAAAATGAACTAAAAATGTGTTAGATACTTAAACGTAAGACCTGAAATTGTAATATTTCTAGAAGTAATCATAGGAGAAAACCTACATGATTTTGTCTGGACAGTAATTTTTGGATTTGACCCCCAAATCTCAGGTATCAAAAGCACATGTAGACAAATGGGATTGTATGAAACTAAAATGCTTTCCTATATAGCAGAGGAAACAACAGAATGAAGAGACTACCTCCTTTTGTGAGAAAATATTTGCAAGTCATACATTTGATAGGAGATTAATACCCAAAATATATGAGAAACTGAAACTACTCAATAGCATGAAAACAACCCAGTTAGAAAATGGTCAAAGGAGCTTAGTATACATTTCTTAAAGGAAGACAAATGGCCAAGCAGCTATATGAAAAAGGACTCAACATTACCAATCATTACAGAAATGTAAATTTAAGCTACAGTGAGATACCGCCTCTCACCATCAGAATGGCTGTTGTCAAAAAGCCAAAAGATAAGTGTTGCCAGAAATGTGGAGAAAAGGGAATTCTCATATACTGTTAGTAAGAATGTGCATTACTACAGGCATGATGAAAAGTTTATGTATGTTCTTCAGAAAACCAAAAATAGAATTACTATATGATCCAACAGTCTCATTTCTGAGTTTACAGTTTACCCTTAAATGCTGTGGGTTTGAACTACACAGATCTACTTATACATGAGTTCTTTCAGTAAATATGCTGGAAAATTTTTAGATTTGACACAACTTGACAAAACTCAGACAAAACACATTATCTAGAAATATTAAAAAACTAAGAAAAAATTAGGTCTGTCATGAATGTGTAAAATATAAGTAGATTCTAATCTAATTTATTTACTGCTATAAAAAATACACAAATCTATTATACAACGTTACAGTGTATACAAACTTATGAACACAGACACTAACAGACCATAGCACTATTTGCAGCTGAGAGGAGTGTAAACAAGCATAAAAAATGCAGTATTAAATTGTAACTGTATAAAATTAACTGTAGAACATGCTATACTACAGTAATAATTTCACAATCACCTCCTGCTACATGGCACTCTGGTGTTGCAAATCTCCGTCTAAATCACCAAGTGACACTAATCTCTGCATGAGTAATTCAACTCTCCAGTAAATTGTGTATCAAAGTAAAGAGTGATTTCTTGCAGGTCTTACATATTTTTCATTGTGTTTAGTGCAACACTGTGCTCCCATAACACCATGGAACTCATAGAAAGTGCCACTAGTGATGCTGGAAGTGCTCTGAAGAAGCAGAGAAAAGTCATGACATTATTAAAAAAAAGTTGAATCTATATTGTGTATTGTGTGTCTGTTGAGGTCTTCAGCTGTGCTGTTCTACCATTTCAGACAGAAGATTCATCTTACAAAGAGATGATGTAAACTTACAGTATCTATAAGTGCTATACAGTACTGTAAATGTATTTTCCTTGCTATTTTCCTAGTAACATTCTTTCTCCAACTTATTTTATTGTAAGAATACAGTGTATAATACATATAACATACAGAAATGTTTTAATCAATTGTTACAATATCAGTAAGGCTTCTAGTCAGCAGTAAGCTATTAGTAAAGTTTTGAAGGAGTCAGTAGTTCTCTGTGATTTTCCACTGAGGGTGGGTCAGTACTCTTAACTCCCATGTTATTCAAGGGTCAACTGTGTATACAAAGGATTTGACATAAGTATGTTGATGAGATACCCCCACTCCATGTTCAGTGCAGCATTATTCAAATCGCCACATTATGTAGTCAAACTAAATCCATCCATTAGTGGATGAATGGATGCAGAATATATGGTATAAATACATAATAGGATACTATTCAGCTTTCAAAAGAAGAAAGTTCTGTCTGCCAGGACATGGAGAAACCTGGAGGACATTTTGCTGAAAGAAATAATTTAGGCACAGAAATAGAAGTACCTCATATTCTCAGTCAAATATGATATTTGAACCAAACTCAGAAGCAGAGAGTTGAACTTTGGTTAGCAGCCTGGGTAGTGGGATAGGGAGATGTTGGTCACTGGGTGAAAACAGAAGTAAATGATATGTTTTTGAAATGACTAATGTTGTAATAAGCTTGATTCCATCTTTCCACGTTGTATACCTATAACAGAACATTACTTTGTTTCCTGTGAACTTATGTAAGTATAATTTGTTAATATACAATAAAATTAAAATCATAACCCATTTCTTATCATATGTACTGGTTATAAAATAGAACTACTTTTATTTTAAGAGAAAACTTAACAGTTCTACTGACAGTAACATTTTATATATATGGTTACTAATTCTTCTCAACTCGTTTTATCATGGGTTGTAGAAGATTTTATTAGTTCATTTTCATATAATTTACACATGGTGTGTCACCATGTATTATGAAATATAACTGTCAGGCGCCACTTGTTAATGTTGCAAAATACCTGCTCTGTGCATATTGATCGTTTTATAACAGGTATTTAGTAGATATTTAGAAAAATATTGTTTTTTCTGACATTGTTTTATTGAATTCTTTATTTTCCTAGTGTTATTGTTCAAAATAATTCAAAATTGCTACTTGTTTAATTATTCATTACATATGTTTCCTGTGAGCTATTTATCATTATAGTATACCATCTTGGACTTTATTATTTATTCATATAATAAGTATGCTTTAAATATGTACAATATAAAATTTCTTTCTCTTCAGTTATGAGACAGCCATATATTTTTGGCCAATTGGTGTGTGCCTTGAGATCATGGTGGGAAAATGTTACTTTGAAGGTAACATAGGCTTGCACAGAGTGAGTGCTTTTGTCATAGGTTGTTTGAGTCTAGTCATCCCTAGTGTGTGTGTGTGTGTGTGTGTGTGTGTGTGTGTGTGGTGTTTTGCTATGTTGAACACCTGACCTCAAGTGATCCAGTACCTTAGGTTCCCAAAGTGCTGAGATTACAGGCATAAACCACCAGGGCCTGCCCTTCTCTAATATTTGAATTACATGTAACCACATTTTCTTTGTTGAAGAATACTATTTTTTTTTGTTTCTAAAAATTTGAAATGCATGGTTCTGAAGTTTCATAAGTCTGTTCAATATAAGTATCACTTCTGATGTAATACTATGTTTTTAATGTGAAATACTTGTTTACATACTGTAATTAACTGAAGTATATGGTTCTTTATATCTTGTAGATATCACTCCTAAATGTGTAATCAAGGATTTGCTACCAAAAGGGAAGAGCATTGCAGGAGCAATGTTCTACACAGGGATGTTGGAAAGACATGAAAATCATGACATTGAAAACTTTACCTTCAAGGAACTCCAGAAAAATATACATGACGTTGAGTGTCATTGGAGAGATGATGAAGGACACTATAAAGGAGTATTTATGACCCCCAAAGAAAATCTTACACGTAGAAGAGATCAACATAATAGAAGGAATAAAGGAAACAAGCTTACTAACAATCAACTTGGAGTAGGCTTTCAGTCACATCTGCCTGAACTGCAGTTATTTCCAGGTGATGTTTGTAACATTTATGAATGTAATCAAGTTAAGAAGTCTACCAACCATGGTTCCTCAGGTTCACCACTTCAGCAAATTCCTTCTAGTGTAAAAACTCACAGTTCTAAAACATATATAGATGAATTCATCCGTTTTTCATTACTCACACAAAGACAAAAAAACAATTGGAAAAAACCTTGCAAATGCAATGAATGTGGCAAAATGTTCACTCAGAGTTCACACCTTACCAGTCATAGGAGAATCCACAGTGGAGAGAAGCCGTACAAATGTACTGAGTGTGGCAAAACCTTTAGGGTTCGATCAAACCTAACTATCCATCAGGTCATCCATACTGGAGAAAAACCTTACAAATGTCATGAGTGTGGCAAGGTCTTTAGACACAATTCATACCTTGCCACTCATCGCAGAATTCATAGTGGAGAAAAACCTTACAAGTGTAATGAGTGTGGCAAAGCCTTTAGGGGACATTCAAATCTAACTACCCATCAGTTGATCCATACTGGAGAAAAACCTTTCAAATGTAATGAGTGTGGCAAGCTCTTCACTCAGAATTCACACCTTGCGAGTCATCGGAGAATTCATACTGGAGAGAAACCTTACAAGTGCACTGAGTGTGGCAAAGCCTTTAGTGTGCGTTCAAGCCTAGCTATCCACCAGACAATCCATACTGGAGAAAAACCTTACAAATGTAATGAATGTGGCAAGGTCTTTAGGTACAATTCATACCTTGGAAGGCATCGGAGAGTTCACACTGGAGAGAAACCTTATAAGTGTAACGAGTGTGGGAAAGCCTTTAGTATGCATTCAAACCTAACTACCCATCAGGTCATCCATACTGGAACAAAACCTTTCAAATGTAATGTATGCAGCAAGGTTTTTACTCAGAATTCACAGCTGGCAAATCATCGAAGAATCCATACTGGAGAGAAACCTTACAAGTGTAATGAGTGCGGCAAAGCCTTTAGTGTGCGATCAAGCCTCACTACCCATCAGGCAATCCATACTGGAGAGAAACCTTACAAATGTATTGAGTGTGGCAAGAGCTTCACTCAGAAATCACACCTTACAAGTCATCGGGGAATTCATTCTGGAGAGAAGCCTTACAAGTGTAATGAATGTGGCAAAGTCTTCACTCAAACTTCACAACTTGCGAGGCATTGGAGAGTTCATACTGGAGAGAAACCTTACAAGTGTAGTGAGTGTGGCAGAGCCTTCAGTGATCGTTCAAGCCTAACTCTTCATCAGGCAATCCATACTGGGGAAAAACCTTACAAATGTCACGAGTGTGGCAAGGTCTTCAGGCACAATTCATACCTTGCAACTCATCGCAGAATTCATACTGGTGAAAAACCTTACAAGTGTAATGAGTGTGGCAAAGCCTTTAGTATGCATTCAAACCTAACAACCCATAAGGTCATCCACACTGGAGAAAAACCTTACAAATGTAATGAGTGTGGCAAGGTCTTTACTCAAAATTCACACCTCGCAAATCATCGAAGAATTCATACTGGAGAGAAACCTTACAGATGCAATGAGTGTGGGAAAGCCTTTAGTGTGCGTTCAACCCTAACTACCCATCAAGCAATTCATACTGGGAAAAAGCCATACAAATGTAATGATTGTGGCAAAGTCTTTACTCAGAATGCACACCTGGCAAATCACCGAAGAATTCATACTGGAGAGAAACCTTACAGTTGTGGAGTATGTGGGAAATCCTTTAGGGTGCGCTCAAGCCTAACTACCCATGAGGCAATCCATACTGGAGATAAACCTTACAAATGTAACAAATGTGGCAAAGTCTTCAGGCAAAGTTCAAACCTTGCCAGCCATCTCAGAATGCATAGCGGAGAGAAACCTTACAAATGAGTGTGGCAAGGTCTTCAGTCGCGATTCACTTTCACAACATCAGAAAATGCATTCTTGAGAGAATCCTCACAAATGCAGTGACCGTGGCCACCTGCTCATGAGCGTAAGCATTAGTAAATAGCAGAGTCCATGAGGAAGAGACATCATATAGATATATTGGCAGAGGCTTTATCCAGGCCATACAGCTCTAGACATCAAAATTTACATCTTTGATGAAACCACACAACTGTAGAGTGTATATTGATGCCATTACTCAGTGACTGTAACTGTAGGTGGGGTTTGTATGGGGAAGAACTCAGTCTCTAGTTCCCTCATTAACCTTTGATATTATATACTGCAGAGTAATTACTAGTCCAAACATGTTAATACGTATATGATATTCTCACATATTAAAGGTTGCAGGATATTTGCAAGTGGCTAGTTACCAGAGGGCTGTAAAATGTAGTATTGAATTTTTTAAGGTTTCTTGAAAAGCCTGCTGATAAGAGTTTAAAACGGAACTTTAATAAAGTTTGTTGATGTAATGCATCCTTACACACCTTCAGTGGTGGTTTTTGGGCAAGAATTATTGGAATGGAAGAGCTCACTTCATTAGGTGAGGATTCTGTTCAATTTGTGAAGGAGGACTTTGCGCTTTAAAATTAAATATTGCACCAGGTGTGGTGGCTCATGCTTCTAATCCCAGAACTTTGGGAGACTGAGGCAGGAGAATTTCTTGGGCCTAGGTGTTCACCAGCCCAGGCAACATAGTGAGACCGTGTCTCTATAAAATACCAAAAAATACCAAAAAAACAAAAAAACAACCCAGCATGGTGGTGCACATCTGTGGTACTAGCAACTCAGGATGCTGAGTTGGAAGGATCGCCTGAGCCCAGGAGGTTGAGGCTTCAGTGAGCTGTGGAGTGCCACTGCCCCCAGCCTGGGTGACAAAGTGCTACCCTGACTCAAGAAAAAACAAACCGACAAAAAAATTAAATATTGCCTGAATAGCATTTGGGAGGGGCAGAAGCAGTGTGAAACTGATGTCACTCATTCTGATCGTGCTCAGGGCGCTTTCTCCTGACAGGAGGGTACTGTCAGTTAAAGGAAAGAGGTTGTCTACCAGTTTACTGTGAGATAGAGTGGGCCAAGGCCTGAGGGCCTGGGCTTATGGAAGGAAAGCACAGTACTAGGTAATCGGGGGCTAATTGTGAGGTGGAAATATTGAAGGGGAAATGACAGCCACCTTCTTCATTGAATGGCAATAGTTGTATAGCAAGGATTGATGAAAAATTAGTCTTGTTTTTGAAATTGAAGAGAGGACAGTCGTGAGGGAGAAGAGTTTAATCGAAAGAACTAGAGTAACATTCTTTAGTAGGACTCATATTAATTGCTGAGTCACATTTTGCTTCTGTTTTATTAAGAATGTATCATAGATTTAATGTTTTAATTAATAAAGTTGAATGCTGTTTTTCTAACTACGAATGAATCACATTCTTTCTACCAACGTCATTTTACCCTACCTCAGTAAAATACTTGGTAACCGTCAGTAATCACACACCATTAAGTTCCTAAGAGTGAAGAAGGATCAAGAAGTTTTTTTTTCATGGTGGAATCAAATCACGTGCTATTTTGGGACCCTATAACCATATTTTGCACTTGAGTTATTCTCTCCATACTGTGGCTTAGGATACTTATTTGGATATAATGAAAATCCCATAGTTTCCCATTCTTATACCCTATAGTCTGTATTGCTGCTTATGCAATATGCACCGTGTTATACTGTCTGCATGCCACTTTCCGGATGCCAAATAAGACCATGTTGTGCGTCTTGGTTTACATGAAGTAAAAACATGAACAGAATATGAAAAATATAAGGAAGTGGGGAAAAATGATAAAAACCACCTTCATGTTGTCCAGTGATAATAATTTTAAAAGGTTAATGTTTGTGAGTTTTCTCTTCATACAGAATGGGAATTTTATGTTCTGGTAGATAAACTAGAAACTTGGGTGTCTGATTATCATCCATGTGTGGCCCTCCTCCATGAATATTCACAGCTCCTGTAAACCATTGAATATGTATACTCCACACTTAACATCTCTGTTCAACATTCAGCATAAATTCCTATCTCACCTTTCCTCCTTGGAACTGCCTGTGTTGGGTTTCTACCAGAGGCTATGCTTCCCAGCCTGCTAGTTGGCTAGCCTGCAGGCTGCAACCCTTTGTAAAAAATAAAGCCCTCCTTGGCTGGGCACGGTGGCTCACGCCTGCAATCTCAGCATTTGAGCCCAGGAGCCTAGCCTGAGAAACAGACCTCATTTCTACAAAAAGTTAAAATACTAGTGCCGGACATGATGGTGCATCCCTGTAGTCCCAGCTACTGGGGAGGCTGAGGCAGGAGGATTGTTTGAACCCAGGAGTTGGAGTGGGGTGACAGAATGAGACCCTGGCAGGAAAGAAAAACGCTCCTTGCTAAGAAGATGAATTTTGGGACCTTTTTGATCAACATCATGAGAGTTTCTTGGACTCTGCAGTATCCTGAAGCTGCACAGCACATCACATTGCGACAGGGCTGTGTGTGCTCATGGGCTTGCTCAGGTCTCGACCTCTGAAAAGGCCATCAGTTCCATGCTTATGACAACTCCTTAGTCCACTGATCCATGAATGGCTTGATCCATTCCTGAGGACAGAGCTCAATCTAATCACCTCTTAAAGGCCTCACCCCCTCAGTTCTGCCCATTGGGGGTTAAGTTGGGGACATTCAAATCAGGCCAGTGTTGTATTTTTAATTTCAACTTCCCCTGTATTATTTGGTAGTATGTAGAAATAAAAGTTTTGTTGTTTTTAATTGTAGTCTCACTCTGACACCCAGGCTGGAGTGCAGTGGTGGCATGATCCTGGGCTACCACAGCCTCAACTTCCTGGGCTCAGGCAATCCTTCTGCCTCAGCCTCCCAAATAGCTGAAACTATTTGCACACCAACCATGCCTGGCTAATTATTTATTGTAGAGTCCAGGTCTTGACAGGTTGCCCAGGCTGGTCTTGAACAACCCTGGGCTCAGGCAATCCTCTCGCCTCCACCTCCCAAAGTTCTGGGATTACAGGCGTGAGCCACCACGTCTGGCCAGATTTTTTATATTGATCTTGAATTCTATGGCCTTAGAATCTCATTCTACAGACTTTTTAGATTTCTTAGGCATTTCTGCATACTTCATTTTATTAGTTTTCTATTGCTGCTGTAACAGATTGCCACAAAGTGGGTTTAAACAGAAATTAGGCCTCGACCTGCTGGACTCTGGTGATCCTTCCTCCTCAGTCTTCCAAGTAGCCGGAACTACGGGCACATGTCACCACGCCCGGCTAATTTTTTATTTATTGTAGAGAAGAGGTCTCACCAAGTTGCTCAGACTGGTCTCAAACCCGCTGGCTCAGGCAATCCACTTGCCTCGGCCTCTCAAAGTGCTGGAATTACTGGCTGAGCTACCGAGCCTGGCCTCCACAAAAAATTTTTAAAAATTAAGCGCGTATGGTGGCTCGCACCTGTGGTCCCAGTGTCTAGGGAGGTTGAGACAGAAGGATCACCTGAGCCCAGGAGGTCAAGGCTGTGGTGAACCATAATTGTGCTACTGCACTCCAGCCTGGGCAACAACAGAGTGAGACCCAGACTCATTAAAAAAAAAAAAAAAAAAGTCCCAGTAGTCGTCCTTCAAAGATGCTCACAGCCTTTTGCCATAAATCCCAGTCTACTGCTTGTAGGGCTATGAAACAAGAGATTTTGTTCCTACGAGTTCTCCAGCTCCTATTCACCATGTGGGCTCTGGTTCCCATTTAAAGTTTGATTAATATTGATTCAAAGATGAATCCACATGCCTTATATTTTACAACAGTTAATTCAGAAACAGTGCTTTCAGTCAGGCATGGTGGCTCATGCCTGTCATCCCAACACTTTGGGAGGCAGAGGTGAGAGGACTGCCTGAGCCCAGGGGTTCAAGATCAGTCTGGGCAACTTGGCGAGACCTTGTCTGTACAATAATTTAAAAACTTAGCCAGGTGTGGCACACACCTGTAGTTCCAGCTACTTGGAAGGCTGAGGTGGAAAGATCACCTGAGCCCAGTTGGTCGAGGTTGTGGGGGCCGTGAGTGTGCCACTGCACTCCAGCCTGGGTAACAGAGTTTGATTCTGACTCAAAAAAGAGAGAGAAAAAAAGAAATATTGCTTTCATAGTGAACAGACAGAGATAAAGAAATCTTCTGATGCTATCTTGCTATAAAGATAAGCCGAGTGTGGTGGCTCATGCCTATAAACCCAGCACTTTGGGAGGCTGAGGTGAGAGGATTGTCTGAGCCCAGGGGTTCAACACCAGCCTGGGCAACTTGGCGAGACCACATCTCTACAAAAAATTGGCAGTGGTGGCACGCGTCTGTGGTTACAGCTACTTAGATGGCTGAGGCGGGAGGATTGTCCGAGCCCAGCAGGCAGAGGCTGTGGTGGCCATGAGTGTGCCACTGCACTCCAGCCTGGGTGACATACTGAGACTCCAACTCAAAAAAAAAAACAAAAAACAAAGAGGAAGAAGACCATGAGAAAAACAATGTAAGTAGCCTCTACAACCCGGCAAGTGTAAAGAAAAGAAATTCTCTGTATACCTAACCCTTAACTGTACCCCACAATATCAAAATAAAAAATATTGATATTTTAAAAAGAAAGAAAAATTCTCCCATGGAGATTCAAGGAGGAAACAGTGTTGTGGACCTGTCTTAGACTTCTGACTTCCAAATATTAAGAGAATAAATTTGGCCAGGTTCAGTGGCTCAGCCTGTAATCTCAGCACTTTGGGAGGCTGAGGCGAGTGGATTGCCTGAGCCCTCAGGTTCAACACCAGCCTGGGCACCTTGGTGAGACCTCGTCTCTACAATACAAAATTAGCAGGGCGTGGTAGCACATGCCTGTAGTTCCAGCTACTTGGAAGGCTGAGGCATAAGGATTGCCAGAGTCCAGGAGGTCGACGCTGGGGTGGCCTTGAGTGTGCCACTGCACTCACTCCAGCTTGGGCGACAGAGTGAGACTCCAACTAAAAAAAAAAAAAAGTCTGTAGAGATGGGGTCTCGCTATATTGCCCTGGCTGGTCTCAAATTCCTGGGCTCAAGCAAAGCAATCCTCTTGCCTCAGCCTCCCGAAATGCTGGGATTACAGGTGTGAGCCACCACATCGGACCTGCTGGGACATTTGAGATGTTAACTGGTTTTTACAAGATTATGCTACCTGGGGAATTCGAGAAGGCCATACTCACAGGTAGGGAGCTCTTTTCTCCTAGGACTGGCTCTGGAACTGTGTGCAGAGCTGGATTCTGTTGTCATTTGTACGGTGCTGGATAAGCAGCTCTCAACTAACCCACAAAGAGCTCATTAGTTTGTACATTGCTGCATCAAGGTGGATGTACCCCATCGTCATCGGAAGGCAAAAAACATACCAGTTCTGTGGGCTGAATTGCATGCTGTTTTCCTAGTAGTCACGGAAGAATTGTATAGTGGTAAAACTGCCTCTGTTTGGGTTTTTCCTGGCTCAAGAACCATGGCCAAAGGCCTGGTCGCACAGTCACGTGGGAAGGAATTGGAAACCAGGCCTGTTAAAGGGATGCCTGCATGGGGTACAGTCCTGTGGAAAATTAAGGGGTAAATTAAAGTAGGATGTTTTGGCTGGGCGTGATGGCCCATGCCTGTAATCCCAGCACCTTGGGAGGCAGAGGCGAGAGGGTTGCCTGAGTCCAGAGGTTTGAAACCAGCCTGGGCAACTTAACGAGACCTCGTCTCTACAATAAATAAAAAATTAGCCAGGCATGGTGGTGCACACCTGTAGTTCCAGCTACTTGGAAGCCTGAGGCGGAAGGATCACCTGAGTCCAGCAGGTCGAGGCTGCGGTGGCCATGAGCGTGCCACTGCACTCCAGCCTGCGTGACAGAGTGAGACTCCTACTCAAAACAAAACAAAACAAAACAAACGCAAAGAAATGGATGGAAGTATTGGCACTACAGCAATGCAGATGGTGTCACTAAGGACTGTTCTGTCTGGCAGCAGGGGAGGCAGAGGCTGGGATTAAAGGCATGAGCCACCGTGCCAGATCCCGAGTCTTCTTGCTGACATGGTTGCCTGAGCCCATTTTCCCCTACCATATATCTCATGAAGCCTCTGCCCAGGGCACTGCCATTAGCCCCCTCCTTGCTTTCATGACCATGGGTCATTCATGGAATCAAAGGAGAGTATTGTGTCCCAGGCCATGATGGTTTTGTTGTGGTGGTTGTGGCATGTCACCACGGACTCCTTCCCAGGCAGTAGGTGTCACGTCCTCCCTCGGTGAGCCAGGACTCAGGCCCTCTTTATGTGCAGTTTGGCATTGGGAATGCGGTTCACCACCGAAAGGAAGAGAGGGTTGCTGTGTTCTCCAGTGAAATGAGGCCCAAGATGGTGAATCCAGCACTTCCTGGGGTCAGTCTTGGTGGCCACAGCTTGGGAGAGGCTCGGGAAAGCTTTATGCTTCCCGGCCCTAGCTGTCAGGTCCTTGTGGAAAAAGCACATTGACAAGTTAATGTGCCATCCGCTGCCCCTTCCCCTGGGTCTCAGGTGAACACCTCTACCTTAATCGACACTTTTGCCAACTGTCACTGGTTTGGTCTCATCAGCAGTGACTCTGTCATATCTAGTCTTCGCTTTGCCAAACAGATGAGGGATACAGAATTCCTAACTTTTATCAGAATATATAAATTGTCTGGTTTTGCACAATATTTACTGACTTGATCCACTCATCCGCTATGGGGACATAAGCACAATATGGAATGAACACCAATCTTGCCGTGTAACTAAGAGTTGAGCTTCTACCCGGGCTCGGTGGCTCAGCCTGCAATCCCGTGCCTTGGGAGGCTGAGGTGAGTGGATTGCCTGAGCCCGTGGGTTTGAGACCCGCCTGGACAGCTTGGCGAGACCTCATCTCTACAATAAATCAAAAAATTAGCCGGGCGTGGTAGCGCATGCCTGTAGTTCCAGCTACTTGGAAGGCTGAGGCGGAAGGATCGCGGGAGCCCAGCAGGTCGAGGCTGCGGTGGCCGGGAGCGGCCACTGCACTCCAGTCTGGGCAAGAGAGTAAGACTCCAACTCAAAAAAAAAAAAGACTGAGCTTCTGCCAAATGACCCCAAATAGTAACAGCAATATTAAATGAAATATCAGGCCAGGCATAGTGGCTCGTGCCTGTAATTCCAGCACTTTGGGAGGCTGAGGCAGGAGGATAGCTTGAGCCCATAAGTTTGAGTCCAGCCTGGGCAACATAGCAAGACCTCATCTCTACAAAAAAAATCAAGCTGGGCACGGTGGCACATGCCTGTCATCCCAACACTTTGGGAGGTGGAAGTGAAAGGATTGCATAAACCCAGGAGTTTGAGACCAGCCCAGGCAACTTGGCGAGACCTCATCTCTACAATAAAGAAATCAAGAAAAATTAGCCGGGCATGGTGACATGTGCCTGTAGTTCCAGCTACTTGGAAGGCTGAGACGGAAGGATCCCCGAGCTCAACAGGTTGAGGCTGCGGTGGCCATGATTGTGCCACTGCACTCCAGCTTGGGTGAGAGAATGAGACTCCAACTCAAAAAAAAAAAAAATTCAAAAAATAAACCGGGTGTGGTGGCGCACACCTGTAGTCCCGCTCTCAGGAATAGGTGTTGGGCTGAGTTGGTGTCAAGACCCCGTATGTCTGTCTCTGTCCTGAGCCTTCTACTTTTTTGTGGGCCCCATTGCCCTTGTTGCTTGACCTAGACCTGTCGGTGTTGGTCAACCCGCCCAGGAAGGGAGATCACGTCCCCTACAAACTGAACAGGTCTGATAACATCTCCCACCTGACTGGAGGGATCAGATATCCCTGGTACTACTAGAGGGACCCTAGCACCCTAGACTCCTTGGCTTTTACATTCACTCACCACTCACTCACTGACTCACCCAGATCAACCTCCAGTCCTGTAGACTCCACTCACAGCAAGTGCTGTCCATATACAGGTGTGAAATTTTTAATCTTTTATTTATTTTTATTTTATTTTATTTATTTATTTATTTTGAGTTGGAGTCTCACTCTGTCACTCAGACTGGAGTGCAGTGGTCACTCCCAGCCACTGCAACCTCGACCTGCTGGGCTCCGGTGATCCTTCCGCCTCAGCCTTCCAAGTAGCTGGAACTACAGGTGTGCGCTACCAAGCCCAGCTAATTTTTGATTTATTGTAGAGATGAGGTCTCGCCAAGTTACCCAGGTGGGTCTCGAACCCGCGGGCTCAGGCAATCCACTTACCTCAGCCTCCCAAAGCGCTGGGATTACAGGCTGAGCCACCGAGCCACGCCTATTTTTATTTTTATTTTGAGTTGGACTCTCCTTCTGTCGCCCAGGCTGGAGTGCGGTGGCACGCTCATAGCCACTGCAACCTCGACCTGCTGGGCTCAGGCGATCCTCCCGCTTCAGTCTTCCAAGTAGCTGAAACTACAGGCATGCACCACCACACCAGGCTAAGTTTTTGATATATTGTAGAGACAAGATCTCACCAAGTTGCTCAGACTGGTCTTGAACCCCTGGGCTCAGGCAATCCTCTCACCTTGGCTTCCCAAAGTGCTGGGATTACAAGTGTGAGCCACTGTGCCTGGCCCATTTTTAATCTTTGTCTACAGTTTTTCTACTATATCTTTTTTCTTTTTTTTTTTTTGAGTCAGAGTCTCACTCTGTTGTCCAAGCTGGAGTGCAATGGTGTGATAACAGCTCACCACAGCCTCAACCTTCTGGGCTCAAGTGATTCTCCTGCCTCAGCCTGCCGAGTAGCTGGGACTACAGGTGTGTGCCACCACACATGGCTGATTTTTAAAAAATATTTATTTGTAGAGATGAAGTCTCACTAATGTTGCCTAGGCTGTTCTCAAACTCCTGGGCTCAAGCAATCCTCCCACCTTGGCCTCCCAAAATACTGGGATTACAGACTTGAGCCACCAGGCCCGGCCTCTATTGTACCTTTTTGTGTTTAGATACACAAAAACTTACCATTGTGTTACAATTGTCTACAGTATTCAGTACAGTAGGTTAAGCCACAGGTTCGACCATTACAGCCTCAGTGTATAGTAGGTTGTACCATCTAGGTTTGTGTAAGTTCACTCTATCATGTTTGCACAATGATGACATAGCCTAACGACACATTTCTCTGAACGTATCCCTGTCATTAAGTGACATATAAGGCCAGGCACAGTGGCTTAAGCCTCTAATCCCAGCTCTTTGGGAGGAGGAGGCGAGGGGATTGCCTGAGCCCAGGGGTTCGAGACCAGCCTGAGCCACTTGGCGAGACTTCGTCTCTACAATAAATAAAAAAAAATTAGCCTGGCGTGGTGGCAAGCGTCTGTAGTTCCAACTACTTGGAAGGCTGAGGTGGAAGGATCGCCTGAGCCCAGCAGGTCGAGGCTGCGGTGGCCATGAGCGTACCACTGCACTCCAACCTGGGCAACAAACAGGGTGAGACTCCGACTCAAAAAAAAATCACCACATAATTATACTCTATTTCAGTAGTTTTCTTTTTCTGCTCTAACAAATTACCACAAAGTGGGTAGCTTTAAAGAACCCAAATTTACGCTCTTACATGTCTGGAGGTCAGAAGTCTAAAATGTATCCATAGTGCAGTGACCCTTCTTAAATTGTTTTCTTCCCTCCCTAAGCTCAAGAGGCCACTTTTGCCTATTTCCTCATAGTCCACATTTTTGTCTTTAAAGTCAGTAAAGTAGGCTGGGTGTGATGGCTCATGCCTATAATCCCAGCACTTTGGGAGGCTGAAGCAGGAGGATTGTTTGAGCCCAGGAGTACGAGACCAGCCTGGGCAACGGAGCAAGACCACGTCTCTACAAAAAATTAAAAAATTAGCTGGGCCTGGTGGCACACGTCTATAGTCCTAGCTACTCAGGAGGCTGAGGCGGGAGGATTGCTAAGCCCAGGAGGTTGAGGCTGCAGTGAGTTGTGATCATTCCACTGCACTCCAGCCTGGGTGACAGAGTGAGACCCTGAATCAAAAAAAAAAAAAGAAAGAAAGAAAGAAAGAAAATGAAAAAAAAAAAAGGGAGGGTGGAACCATGTTCTTTTCCGCCAATTATTATTAAATATTATATTTCTTTTAAACATCACATTATATTTTAGTTTTATAGGAAAGCCCCAGTCAAACCTGCAGCTTAGGCTCTAAAACACAAAGCTCCCTTCATCCTGCCCAGCCTCCCACCCTCCCTCACGTGTCCACGGGGAGCCACTGCTGTCAGTTCTGTGTTAAGAGCCAGTGCAAGTCCTGTACAAATGTATTTACACAGTGCTACAGTATTTTATTTTACTTGATTTTTTATTTTTTTGAGTCAGAGTCTCACTCTGTTGCCCAGGCTGGAGTGCAGTGGCACGCTCATGGCCACGCAGCCTCGACCTGCTGGGCTCAAGCTATCCTTCCGCCTCAACCTTCCAAGTAGCTGGAACTACAGGCACAGGCCACCACATCTGGCTAACTTTTTGATTTATTGTAGACGAGGTCTTGCTGTTTTGCCCAGGCTGGTCTTGAACCTGCGGGTTCAAGCAGTCCTCTCACCTTGGCCTCCCAAAGTGCTGGAATTACACAGGCGTGGTGAGCCACCGCGCCCGGCAGGTCTGTGTCAAGAGTTGGTGCAAGTCCTGTACAAAATGTATCTACACAGTGTTATGATGCTTTAAAAAAAAAAAATCAGTAGCTGTTTTTGTAATATTTTATCCTGGTAGTTTTGAAAATGTACATGTTTTCATGTTAGGAGCATGGATGGCTTGCTCTTTCACATCCTGGTTTGACTGTTCTCTGATGTTTTTTTACTCCAACTTTGTTCTTTTTTTAATTAAATGTTATTTTATTAAAGAGATGTGGGGGTACAGGCCCGGATTAACTCCACAAGTAGGCTGCACGCAGGTGACGCTTGGGCCTCCAACTGGCCCTCACTTCACCGGTAGAGGACCCTTTGTGTTGTTACGTATCCCCCCCTGCCCTTCCCCCGCTTTCCTTTCCCCTCTCTCCCTTCCTCCCCCCTCCTCCTTCCCTTCCCCCCAGCAGCGCCCAGCGACGGCCATCCCTCTCTCGTGCTAATGTGATTAATGTCCTCTGATTTCAAAAACGGTCACCTCTCCCAGTTGTGTGCGCCTGGCTTGATGCGGGGAGGACGCGCTCCATCAGCCCCGCCAGGGATTCGGGAGACCCTCAGGCCTCTTCTGGGGCGCGACCCTCTGGGCTTTGCTTGCGACCTCCCCGACTGAGGGGGTTTCCAGCTTCTACTCGGCGGCTCCGGGTCTCCTGCTCTCCAGCAGCCCCAGTGGAGCCGCCGCAAGTTGCGGTCTGGATCGCCACCTCGTGTCCGCCTGTGGCACTGCAGGCTCTGGTTTCTGTGGCGCCTTTGTTCTCTCGGTTCTGGTTACTGTGACTTACATTTTTCTTTTTTTTGTGAGTCGGAGTCTGACTCTGTTGCCCAGGCAGTGGCATGCTCATGGCCACCGCAGCCTCGCTCTGCTGGGCTCAGGCGATCCTTCCACCTCAGCTTTCCAAGTAGCTGGGATTACAGGCATGCACCACGCCCGGTTAATTTTTTGGTTTATTGTAGAGAAGAGAGAGGTCTTGCCAAGTTGCTCAGACTGGTCTTGAAACCTAGACCTCAGGCAATCTTCTCCTCTCCGCCTCCTGGGATGACAGGCGTGAGCCACCGCGCCAGGCGTCATTTGCTAGGTTTAACAGATCTGCTCTTTCCTGTCTTCTTCATCTTTTTTCCTACCTTTTCTCCCTCTTTGCTGGTCCCTGCTCAGGCATCCTGGGCAGTGGTGACTGGCCAGTCCTCTTTTCTCTGCTTTAATTTAGAGAAAACATATCCAGTGTTTACTGCTAATTGTAATGTTTCATGAGACATTCTTGCTTAATATGAAATTTGTTTTTTCTAATTTCCTTTTAGCCTGATATTTAATTATCCAATAATTTCTTCATGTATGCACTGTTTTATGCAAAATTTTAAAATCTGAATATGTTAAATTAGTGTATAATACTAAAAAATTTTCTTATCTTACGACTGGATGCTGTGGCTCACCCTGTAATCCCAGCAATTTGAGAGTCTAAGGTGGGAGGATCACCTTAGATTTGAGCCCAGGAGTTCAAGACCAGCCCAGACAACGTAGCAAGACACCCATCTCTACAAAAAAATTTAAAAATTAGCTGAGCGTTGTGGTGTGCACCTGTAGTCCCAGCTACTTGGGAGGCTGAGGCAGAAGGATCGCCTGAGCCCGGAAGGTTGAGACTGCAGTGAGCCATGATCATGCCACTGCACTCCAGCCCAGGTGACAGAGTGAGATGCTGACTAAAAAAAAAAGTTTTTTCCTTATCTTAAGTCATGGTTTTATTAGTTTAAACCCTATTAGAGTTTTGTCAATACCTAAACATTTAAATTTCAATGGATAAAACTGTATTTTTTAAAAACGAGTAATTACTAGAAATTGGAATTCAAGTTTCTATGTCTTCATATTGTACCTTATAAGAATATCTTAATATGCAACAATGCTTATAAACTAAATTAAATACAATGTATATATTTTCATTGTCTCAAACAGGCAGAAATGCATGTGAGTAAAAATGAAAAAATAATTTTAAAAAATATCATTGAGAGTCAGCGGTTACTTCAGCTGACTTGTGTGTGTATATGTTGGTGTGTGTGCATGAGTGCATGTATGTACAAGCCTGTGGTTTTTATCTAAGACACATAATCATTTGAAATAAGTTTTATTTTATTTTATTTCTTTGAGTCAGAGTTTCACTCTGTCACCCAGGCTGGAGTGCAGTGGCATACTCACAGCTACCGCAAGTTTGACCTCCTGGGCTCAGATGACCCTTCTGCCTCAGCCTCCTGAGTAGCTGGGACTACAGGCATGTTCCCCCACACCCAGCTAGGTTTTCTTTCTTTCTTTCTTTCTTTCTTTCTTTCTTTCTTTCTTTCTTTCTTTCAAGTATTGGTAGAGACGAACTTCTGGGTTCAGACAATCCTCTTGCCTACGGCTACAAGACAGTATGACTTTACAGAAAATTCTTCTTGTTAATTTATTAGCCAGGTGTGGTAGCTCATGCCTGTAATCCCAGCACTTTGGGAGGCAGAGGTAAGAGGATTTCCTGAGCCCACAGGTTCGAGACCAGCCTGGACAACTTGGAGAGACCTTGTCTCTACAATAAATCAAAAAATTAACCACGCCTGGCGGCACGTGTCTGTAGTTCCAGCTACTTGGAAGGCTGAGGTGGAAGGCCTGAGCCCAGGCCATGAGCGTGTCACTGCACTCCAGCCTGGGCGACAGAGTGAGACACTGACTCAAAAAACCCCCCCCAAAACAAAACTCTACTTGCTAATTAATCATTTTATTTATTTGTTTTGTTGTTGCTGCTTTTGAGTCAGGGTCTCATTCTGTGTCCCAGGCTAGAGTGCAATGGGACCATCATGGCTCACTGCAGCCTTGACCTCCTGAACTCAGAAGTCCTCCTGCCTCAGCCTCTCAAGTAGCTGGGATTACAGATGCGCACCACCACACCTGGCTAATTTTTCACTTTTTTTTTTTTTTTTGTAGAAACAAGATCTTGCTCTGTTCCCTTGGCTAGTCTTGAACTCCTGGACTCAAGCAATCCTCCCACTTTGGCTTCCCAAAGTGCTGGGATTACATGTATGAGTCATCGTACCCGGTAATTTTATGTTTTTAGCAACTGAAATAATGTCTTAAATTTTCCATGGCCTTAAATTTATTCTCTACTATCACATTAATGAATTAATGATAAGAATAGTACATGTATTGTAGACATCAATGTATGTGTTTGTAATGACCTTTTATGAAGTTCCATGTTGTTATCCTTGAATTTGTTTCAACATCTGTCAATAAGGTCACCTCCTGTCAATTTATTTTTGATGTTGTATTTCTATTACTTAACTGTGCATTAACTATTACTAACGAATCTGCCTGGCACAGTGGCTCATATCTGTAATCACAGCACTTTGGGAGACCATGCTACTGCACTCCAGCCTGGGAGACAGAATGAAAATTTGTCTCTAAAAGAAAAAAATTCTCTCTCTCTCTCTCTCTCTCTCTCTCTCTCTCTGTCTCTATCTATCTACATGTTTGTGTGTTCTAATCTGAAAATTAGAATTGTTCTATCATATTTTTTTTTGAGTCAGGGTCTTACTCTGTTGCCCAGACTGGAGCTCAGTATCACTGACCACAGTTCACAGCAAGTCTCAACCTCCTGGGCTCAGGCAATTCTCCTGCCTTAGCCTCCCAAGTAGCAGGGACTACAGGCACATGCTACCGTGCTCAGCTAATTTACTTATTTTTAAATTTATTTTTAGAGACGAGGTCTCACTAAGTTACCTAGCCTGGTCTTGAACTCCCGGGCTCAAACTATCCTCCTCCCTCAGCCTCCCAACGCGCTGGGATTACAGGCCAAATTTATAATCCTAGAAACTAGCAAAGATGAAAGATGAAAGAACACTCACAACCCTCAGCCCCCCAAACACTTCCCCTCACCCCCACAGAGCAGACCTAACAAATGATACCGGCACGGTGGCTCATGCCTGTCATCCCAGGAGGCAGAGGCAAGAGGATTGCCTGAGGTCTGGGGTTTGAGACCAGACTGGACAACTTGGCAAGACCTCTTCTCTACAATAAACCAAAAAATTAACTGGGTGCCCTTTGGGCATCGTGATTCAGAACAAGCTCTTCTCCTCAGCAGCCCCTCCCAAGAGTAGACTGGCCTTAGGAAAAAATGGCCATGGCAGGTGCTCATCCACTGCCTCGTACCTGGTTCTTTCTAGCTTTGTTTCCTCCTTTGTAGAAAAGAAAGAGGTATCTCTTTTTCTGGAAGTCCTTAGGAGTTTTGCAGATCTTGTGGTTGAGTTCTCCCTATTCCAATAAACCTTTTGAATAAAATCTCCCTTATTAAGTGTGAATTTGTTTTTTGTTTTGCTTTGTTTTGAGTGGTCAACATATTTATTGTTCCACCTGTGTTATTATTTTTTGAGTCAGAGTCTCACTCTGTTGCCCAGGCTGGAGTGCAGTGGCATGGTCATAGCTCATTGCAGCCTCGGCCTCCTGGGCTCAGGTGATCCTCTCGCCTCAACCTCCTGAGTAGCTGGGACTACAGGTGGTTACTACCATGCCCAGTTAATTTTTTGACTTTTTTTGGTAGAGATGAGGTCTTCCTATGTTGTCCAGGCTGATCTCAAACTCCTAGGCTCAAGC
>CAUYQG010178034.1:0-19814 GCA_963574415.1 Tarsius wallacei | reverse complement strand
CTGTTTATGAGTGAGAACATGTGGTACTCTGTTCTTTGTTTCTGTGATAGATCACTGAGTATTATTGACTCTAAATCTATCCAAGTTGCTGTGAAGTCCATATGTTTGCCTTTCATTATGGCTGTGTAATATTCCATTGTGGATATGTTCCATGTTTTGTTTTGTTTTTTCCAGTCTAGTTTTGATGGGCAGCACAGTTGGAGAAACAAAGAACAGAGTACCACATGTTCTCACTCATAAACAGACCCTGAACATTTACCATAAATCTATAAGAAAGGGATTGGCAGTAGTGGGATAATGCTGGGGTTGGGGGAATACAGCATTAAAAAGGATATCTGATCTCAAACCAGGCAAAGCGGGGACAAAAGGGAGGCCCAAACTCAACCTGTATGATGTCCACTTGTATACCTAATCCTGAATTGTGTCCCACAACTTTAAAATAAAATATAGATAGTAAAAAAAGAATTATTTCTCTAAAAGAAATATTGTCTTAATATAAATATCAAGGAATGGGACAGCCAGATTATTTTATCTGATCATTATCTGAGTGTCCTCTGAAAATGTAGAACTGAGCTATGCATATAGCAAATAAAGATGTGCTTATTTAATGAAGCATGGTCTCCATTGAGTTTTACCAACATTATTTATTTTTCCTTTGATCAGTATAAAATGGACTACTATACCCCTTGAGTTAACAAGAAGATAGAACAATTTTTAAAATATTAGTCAATTTGTGCTTACTCTTGTAAATATATGTATGGCTAGTCTTGATTTTTTTCTCCAAGGAAAACTTTTTTAAAAAAATGTTTGCTTCTCAAGATCTTAAAATTTAGAGTTGAAAGGAGATCTGAAGTAATCTCATTCTGTCTCTGAAGCTTAACTCTTCTATTTTATATTCTTCCAAATGTTTGTTTAGCCCTTACATAAATAATTCCTAGGACAGGAAAATCACTGTTTCCCATGATGCTCAATTCCATGTTTGAATATCTTTGACATATGACTATTAGAAACAGAAAGAGGTTCTTTTTGATCATTTGTTAAATTTAAAGCATTATGCTAATATTTTTACTCATGTTCTCTCCCCAGTCCTTATTCCAGCCTTATTATTAACATGATTTACAGTTTAGAAAAATAAGCTCAAAAGGTTTCATATTAATTCATAATTATTCATGATAATTTTATTATGATATTAATAAGTAAATTATCACATTGCTACTTGACTGAAGATCAACTTATTTTCTGGATTTATCAGATCCCGTGCCCATGCTTTTTCCAACAAGGTAAATCTTCTCCATTTGTATAATTTAAAAAAAAATCTGTTTACCCAGTAGGCATTCCTCTATTAAAGTTCTTTCCCATGGTAACCCTTGAGATAATTGAATCAGTTCTCACGTGTTCCATGTACTCTCTCTTCTCTGAGGCAAATTTTATAGTCCCTTTCAGTGGTTACTTTGAGCTCTTTCTACTCTTCTCTAAATGCTTTCCAGTTTATTTTTTGGTAATACTGCTCCAAGTGTTGCTCAAAATGGAACGCAGTGCCTTGGATTGGCCCAAATAGCATAATATAACATGAGACTATCACCTCAATTATTGAGTCACTTTATTAATTTAGTTCTATTGAATTAGCTTTTCAAAACCACGTTGTAGCATTCATTTCCATTGCATTTAATATTGGCATATATATTTTTTATGTATTATCAAGGTATAGTCTTTACATATTTAATTGTATCATTTATTCTAATTTCCTGTTTTTCTGTGAAAAATATCTGTGAAGTTTTTTGACCACTCTCTGATTTCTGTGTCCTAAAATTTCTATGTCATTGCAATTATAAAGAATCACAATATGGCTCCACTGAAAGAGAGTATCCCTAAAAATAACAAAGCACTTTATTAAAGCATTTAGCATATATTCTTTCTAGTTCTTATCACTACATTATAATGTGGGTATTAGTATACATATTTTACTCACCGAAATTGAGTAATTTGCCCAAGCCCATAAAGAAAAAAGGTTTAGAAGAGATTAATCCAGTCATATCTGTTTTTTTCTACAATGTTATAATGATATTGATAAGTATATGTTGGCCCAAATGACTAATGAATCAGAAATAGATTATAGAAAAGACTTGGTGATATCTCTAATATAAGGTGAACTTGCAAGAGTCTTATGCAATGTTTGTGTTAAAAACAAGACAGATGATATTGTATTACAATATCTCAAATAAATATGCTTGTGAATTGTGAAAAAAGTAAGGTTTGCTTTCAATATCCAACTCTGAATGATTGTTTCAATGCATCCAAAAGCAGATAGATCAACATTACATTATTACATACTTTATTCAGCTCAAAGATATTAGAATTTTCATATCTGCCAAGATAACCAACTGTCTGGTTTGTCTGGGAAGGTATCAAAGATGAAATAACTAAACAATGTTTTTATTCCAGTGAAGAATTGCTAGCTGGATGTTACTCTTGATTTTAAGTTGGTGTAGGGTATTAAAGCTCCACTTTGTAGTACTTTAGCAAAGATACATTAGTCTATTGTTTTCATGGACTTACTGGAAAATCATATATGCAATCTCAACTTTCTTGACTCTGTTCAAAGGTAACCTCATTAATTTTTTTCTCCCCCACATCAGCAATCTATGTCTGTAGGAAGATGCTTTCTAAGATAGTGACAATCTTTAGAAACAAGACAAATATCAACTAAAGCAACTAGGAATAGATCTCTTTATATCTGTCCCTTCAGTTTTGTAGATCTTAAGGCAGAAAGTAGCCTATAGCTGGCTCATTGTATCCATGGGCTCCACATCTGTGGATTCAACATCTGCAGATGAAAAATGTAGTTACGCCTATAATGGTTGCATCTGCACTGAACATGTACTCGTTTTTTCTTGTCATTATTCTTTACACTATACAGTGTAACAACTATTTACATAGCATTCACATTGAATTATGTAGTATAAGTAATCTAGGAATGATTTAAAGCACACTGGAGGATGTGTGTAGGTTATGTGCAAATATTTTGTTATTTTATATAAGGGACTTAAACATCCATGACTTTTGGCATCCCTGGGGGTCTTGGAACTACTTCTCCCACTGATACAAAGAGATGACTATATATTTCTCCAAATCCTTTTACAATACTAAACACAGAGCCCAGGATATAGCAGGTTCTCTACACATATATTTGTTGGTTAAAAGTTTAGCCCTCTAATTTATTGGTCTCAGGAGAAGTGAGATAAAATATAGAGAGAAGGAAGCAAGAATAATGCAAATTAGCCTAAAGGTGATGGGACTTTTCACACAATTTTAACTCTTATTTTCATAGTATGTTGAAGATTTTTAATCTTAACAGTATCAGCACATGCATATATACACAAATTATTCAATGAAGCTTTAAAATTCCAAGATGATTTCCCCTTATCACTTAGCACATTTCTTCTCACTGTCAACTGGTGTGTGCTAAGGGAATGCAAATTAACTGTATTATTAATTTAAGTAAGACATAATTAGTAAGGTAAATCTTCTGCCAAAACCACATAACACATTCCAAAGCCAAATATAAATGAGCTATGATTAGCCTGCTGTTCCCCTTTATTAGTTCAGATTAATGACATATTCCCTGTGGGTATAAAGATGCACAACCATGTGTGTTTTCCAGAGGTATTAGGACCATTTATTAACTGTAATGGGAACTTCACATCTCTCTATCTTGTGATGACATCCCAGTATTTAATTGATGTGAGAAGGGTGGTTTGACTGGACAAGTGTCAATTGATTAAAAAGCATAAGTAGGATTTTTAAAAAGAAAATTTAATGAGCTAAGTTTCTTTATTAATCAATAGCAAATATGTGCTCTTCATGTGAATATTTCATTGTTTCTTCTCTTGCCCTGTACCACTATCCAGACTGTGCATAGCATTGTTGTCAGAGCGCTTTCAGAAATATTTTTGACTAGAGGAAACACAGGGAGTAGCAATCCATTAATGAAGCAGATTCACATCGATTAATTACATTCTACTTCCTCTGTTCAGGCCCATAGCACAACTCCAGGAGGGAAAAAATATGATGCAAGAAGGAGAAAAGCCCTCAAATTAAATTTTCAAGTCTGATTTATGAGACTCCTCTGAAAATCTAGTTTTTTCTAATTTCAATTATTTGTTTCTCTGCTTCCCTGACAAGACTGTTCTAATACAAGCCTGTTTTTGGCTTGTTGCCTGCATCATTCTCTTCTTGGCTTATTCTCATTACAGTACTCCTGCCTGATAGGAGTGAAGACCCTTGAAACTGGGAATCCAGACTATATAGAGCAAAACCTATTGCTGGCAATGGGCAGTAAGAGACAACACAGGTTATTAACTTGCACTGTTGTTTTCTGGTAGCCATTGCAGGGCACTGCATGCATGCCATTATTCACAATCAGGGTCACCATTCTAGTCCCTTCTGGGATTTGTTTTTATCAAGAACAAGTAAGCAAGATGGCTATAGAATGTGCTGTGCAGTTAGCTAGCATTTAGAATGTTTTTGATGACCTTGGCCTTCCTAATTGTGTTCTGCGGCAATAATGCAAAGTGCTCTAGGCCTTTATGTATATGTGCACATGGGTATAATGTGGAATATTAGCTGTAATGCTATTGCTTCCATTTGTAAAGGGTTGTAGCATTTAGAAAGATGGGACTTCAGGTAGGGTCACAAGAGCATCTTTCATTAATAGCCATGGAAGTCAGAAATACTTCAAAAAAGTTGCAAAAGAAAAAATGAAAAAAATGTTAGTAAAAACATTTGTTATGTATTTTATGCCCTGCACAAAGAAATGTTAATTTAATGGGTAATTTTATATCCAAATAGCTATAAAGACATGGTCTTATAAGGCTTTGAAGACATAGTCTGCATGATCAGTTCTTTTCTCTCTCCTCTTTTTCCTTTTCTTTACTCTTTCTTGCTAGACAGAAACAGGTCAAAGAGAAAGCAAAGGGGCTGGCTAAGAACCTAAAATGCCAGAGCAGAAAAGACCTCAGAAATCAACTGTGATTGGACAGAAGAGACATTGATCTTGCTGAGATCACTTGGGGTCAAACTTGAACAAAATTTCTGATGCCAAGTCTGTGTCTACTCAACAGCCACAATGTTCCCTCAGGACAGATTTGCCTCGTATTACTCCATGGTTGCTAGAAACTCCTTTCAAGTTCATAGTTGTGTCTATGAGCAAAGGCTTAAAATGAAGACGGTCCCTAGAGAAGTGCCCTCAGGGACACACTGTTGATGTCAGAGCTTTAGATCCTATAGATTTAAATAGAGGGTCACTGGAAAAAGTGAACAAAGGTACAGAGTGTAACTGCATGTATTAAAAATGGGTGTGTGGGGATTTGGGGGAGGGAGTTGATAAACATGAATTTCCTTTGTAAGGGAAGAAATTACATTTGGCTAGAGGGCCTGAGTCTCCTAGTGGGTGTCACACTACTTGTAACTTGTATGTAATACTTACAACTGAGGAAAAACTATTATTTTTAACTGCCTAGGGATTCCCCACCAATTCCTTGTTTACAAAGATATTGACCATAGTTTAGCATTTAATTAAAAGAAAAAAAATAGCTGATGAATACAACTTGGTCATATTATAATACTGTCAAGTACTATAATAAATGTCTTCTTACACTATTTTCTAATGTCACTCATAATCCATGCGCTTGAAACAGGATGACATAGTGTCTGGAGCACTGAATTTGGAGTAAAATATCTCTGTTATACCACTTATTGTTTTAGAGAGGTTTTTTTTCTTACTCTGTAAAATGGGTATGTCATCATGAGAATTATTGGTAATTCCTAAAAAGTGCCTAGCAGTGTTTAACCTTACTAGAGATTCAATAAGTAGTAACAATTATTACTTTTGTTACTATTGTTATTATTGTTAATAGTGGTGATGAAAGGGGCCTCTTGCTGCTCCCACCTTCTGTTTTCATGGTCCAACCCTTCTCCTCAGCTGAGGAGCTCCACTTGCACCCTTCTGGCTGATGCCTTTTCTTAGCGATCCAGGATAGTCATTGTTCTCAGCAGGCACTTGGGCAGAGGAAGCCTCTAATTCCACTCTGGTTTGCCCAGTTATCACAGTTTTCCCAGCCAAACCTTCAGTGAAGAAGTCATGGTTCTTCTCTAGAATAGTGGTTTCCAAACTTTTTATATCATTCATGCTCATTGATAAGATATTGTTGAAGATTTACCAATAATAAATGTATATTTATTTATAAATCACATATATACACATTAGTATACAAATGAGGCATGTATATCTTAAAACAGAAATACATTTTTTAGAAATGGGATGGAAACATAAACAAGTTCAGTTGTTATCTTCCATGTTTGCCTGGGTCATCTTGCACACCATCTGGGGCACAGCTTGAAAACTTTTGCCCTAGAGGTTTATAATGTTTCGTAAATGAGACTGCTTTACTTAGAAAAAAAAATACCTCAGTTATCTTACAGAAATTGCATTCCATACACTTGGGTTTCTTTCCATGAGGAAATCCCAGTCTGTCTGTTTCATCTGGACACACTCTAGCCCTCTAGCCCAGTGGTTCTGGATTTTGTCTGTACATTTGATTTACCTGGAGAGCAGTTAAAATAGCCTGTGGCCCCCTTTTAAACAATTAATCAAAATCTCCATGGGTGTAGCCTGAGGCTGCAAAGGATCCAATTAGGTGTTGAACTGGAGAAGACAACAATTTACAACAAGGAAGTTGGGGCCTCGGAGGCTCCTGGGGCAGGTCTGTTTTGCCTACCTCCTTTCTATTTTCCTCATTCATGTTAGCGAGAGAAGGATCGTGCTCTGAATTCCATTCTGGAAAAGGCAACCTGATACGGTTTTGTCCAGGACCAACCCAGCCTGCACAGCAGCAGCCTTATCATCTTGCTGCAGATGAAAGGATGGCATGTCCTTGTTCTTCTAAAGCTGAAGTTTTGCTTTGCTCTCCAACTGTTTATAAAGCAGACTTGGGAGCCAACCAAAAATAGTGGGTGATTGGCAGGAGGGGTGGAGGATACATAAGAGATGCCTGCCTTTACCTTCTCATTTTCAGCATAGTTCCTCCATTTATCTTCCTCCCTCTTTCTCTCGTTTTATTTTTAACTGAGGCCGAGGTAAGGAGAGAGAAGGTCTTTCCAATATTTTTTTCTGGCATGATGAGACATCCCAAATTAGAATGAATTAAACATTTAGTTACCTGGAGTGCTTGGGACAGGACGTTCTTCATGGAGTTTTTAAAATATTTGTATGTGTGTATGCATGCATGCATGTATGTTAGCAACTGCTTATCCACCAGGAAACTTTCTTCATTTCCCCTCCACCCTTCCCCTTCACTCTGCTCCTTTGACTCTCCTTGTGAAACAGTTTTGTAAAAGCCTGAGTCCACATTCCTGTCTGAGATATGAAGTGAAATGCAGGCCCCTAAAGATTAATATCAAATTACACTAGTGCTCAGCTGCATCCATTAGACCAAAGAACGTGTCCTTCCTTTCTCACGGTAAAGCCCTCCTCTGTCATCTCAAGGAGACCCCTAGGAGATACACACTTGCACAAGAACAAGTTGACTCAAATATGTCTCTTTGAGCTACTCACAATGGCCTCCTGCTCGCCAACCACATAAGGCCACTGCCAAGCATGCTGATGCAGGTATCTTCTAAGGTCATCCTCCTTCTGGCTACTCTGGTTTCTTTGCAATATTTCATAGCCATTTTCCAGAGGTGGTACCCTGGGTACCCTATGTACTGAAGCTGCTACAGTGGACTGGATACTGGACAACAAAGTACTTATTGCAGCCTGGTTTGATATGAAAATTATTTGTTCATTGATTTGAGTAAATCTTTTGCTCCTAAAGAGTAGAAAAGTCATTATCAGATGGTAGTTTATGGTCAGAAAGTTTAGGTGACTTGCCAAAGGTAACATACTTTGTCATAATGGAAGTAGATGGAGTATCAAATATGTGAAAAAGGGTCATGCTATACGCAACAGATGCAGAGATCAATAGACAGACAAATATACACATAATACAAGTCAGATACTCTTATGTGTCTATCAATATACTAGACGCTGTGCTAGAGAAATAACTATTAAAAACACATAGATGTTATAATTAAAGATCTTAGAATCTTATCCAGAAGGCAGACCCATACTAAAACAATGAAAATGCAATGCAATAAGCATTTAAAATGGAGGAAAAAGAAAGTTATTTGAGAGCACAGGGCACCTAAATTGGCTTCAGGAACCAACATGCACAGACGTAGGGGAGAGCACAGCATATTTGGAGATCATTGAGTGATTTGGCACACTGAAGCATAAGTACAAGAGCAGAACTGATAGTCCAGGTCATGAAAGACTGTGTTGTGCGTAGAAAGAAACCTAAATGTAGTGACATAGCACCATACAAGACTTGATTTATGTTACTTCGGTTGCAAAAGGAGATAAAAATAACTTGAAGTGATTTAAAATTGTTTTCCCTAGTCACTTAACAAATATTTATCGATAACTTACTTTGATGAGCATTATTTTAGGTCCTTGGGTACATAATTGAATAAACAAATGAAACTCTCTGGCCATATGATTCCTACATTCTCTTTATTAGAGAATATAAATTACTATATATCCAAACATATGTATTACTATAGAGTTCACTGATAATAGGGAATACTGTATTTTATGGGCCATTTAAAAAATATCCAATATTAATTTTGAGTTAAATGTAATTTTTGCATTTTTTTCTTTAAAATTTAACCAACTAAGATTTGACTCCACTGTATTCAATTTTTAAAAAATGGTAAACCAGCCGGGCTCGGTGGCTCAGCCTGTAATTCCGCGCCTTGGGAGGGTGAGGTGAGTGGATTGCCTGAGCCCGCAGGTTTGAGACCCGCCTGGCCAACTTGGCGAGACCTCATCTCTACAATAAATCTAAAAATTAGCTGGGCGTGGTAGCGCGTGCCTGTAGTTCCAACTAGTCGGAAGGCTGAGGTGGAAGGATCGCTGGAGCCCAGCACGTCGAGGCTGCGGTGGCCGGGAGCTACCACCGCACTCCAGTCTGGGTGGCTGAGTGAGACTCCAACTCAAAAAAAAAAAAAAAGGTGAACCATTAAAATATTTGCATGTAAATAAAATTTACATTTTGAAAAGAGGACACAAACAGTGGTAGTGTTGAGTAGGTGATACCTGAGATTTATTCTAGGGAGAGCTATTCAGCTGCCATTATGTGAAAAATAAATAAATGTATAGGAAAACAGGTCTGGGCTCACAATTGTAATCCCAGCACTTTGGGAGGCCAAGGAGGGAGAATTGCTTGAGCCCAAGAGTTTGAGACCAGCCTGGGCAACATAGCAAGACCTCATCTCTACAAAAACAATTTAAAATATTGGCCAGGAGTGGTGGCATGGGTCTGTGATCCAAGCTACTCAGAAGGATGACGTGAAAGGATCACCTGAGCCCAAGAGACCAAGGCTACAATGAGCCATGATTGTTCCACTTTATTCCAGCTCAGACGACAGAGACTCCAACTAAAAAAAGAAATAATAATAAAAATAAAATAGCAATAAAATTAGAAAAAATTTCAACATTTAGGGTTATTGATATAGAGGAAAAGTGAAGTTTAGAGACCTTCCCAGAATTCTGCCTTAAATAATGGGATGATAGATGCAGAAAACAAAAAAAAAAGGTTAACGCAGGTGAATCATAAGCTTCCATTTAACAAATATTCATGGAAACTATAAAGTGCTGTGCCAATGTGCGCTATTACCACTTGTTTGTTTTTGTTTTTCTTCATAACTTGGAAAGACTTTTTTGGTTCTGTTTGTAATATATGATCATGTCTTAAAGCCGATTATGAGTTTCACTGTTAAAAGAATCACCCTTTGGCTACCTTCTCATTTATTACTCACAACCCAGACTGGGTTCATAAGGGCAGAGTTAGAAGCCATGGCTGAGTAACCAGAAAATCTAGAGTTGCTGTCATCAAATTGACTCGTCAGCATTCTTTTAAGGAAATCACCCGCTGGCTTATTAAAGTTAATTGCTTGCAGGTACCAAGTTCCTTAGCCAGAGCTATGAAAGTCGCTATGAGAGAGGTGATTAAGATTGTGCTGGGAACTTGGGGAGGCTGGATGAGAACCATCTCATAGGTTGTCTTCGCTTCAGGGAGACTGCTTCCTACCTCCTCATTGTTTCTTTCTTTCTTTTTGTTCTCCCCCCATCCCCTACTCCTATCCCCTACAGGCCAGCTGATCCAGTAGTGTGTTAATTTTGCTCATCTAACATTTGGCAGGCATTTACTGAGCGTCTATTTCTAGCCTCGAGAAATACCATAATAAATAATATAGCCTCTGCACATAAGGAACTCCCAGCATGGAATAGGAGAAAGACTTTTAAGCTTATCATTACAATGTTATGCTATAAGTTCTAAAAACAGTGGTTTGTGCAGTATACTATGAGAAGATAGAGAGAAGGTATATAGTACCTATATATGTTTACATTTTCTTGGTGACTATCTTAGTTTGGCGACTGGGATAAAAGAAAATACTGAAAATATTTACCTGCATCTGTCAGGGTCCTCCAAAAGGAATTGGCTTACATGACTGCGAGGGCTGGAAAGTCTGAAATCTGTAAGACAGATTGAATAGAAACTCAGGCAAGAGTTGATGTTGCAGTCTTAAATCCAAAATTTGTCGAGCAAGGTGAAAGGCTGGAAACTCAAGTAGGAGTTCTATGTTAGTCTTAAGGCAGAATTTATTTTTCTCTGGGAAACCTCAGATTTTTTGCTCTTAAGGTCTCTAACTTTTTGGATGAAGCCTACTAATAAAAACTCTTTTTAATAAAAGAGTAACCTCTTTTATTAAAGTCAATTGATTTAAAATGTTGATCACATCTCAAATACCTTTACAGTGACATCTAGACAAGTATTTGACCAAATAGCTGGGTACTTAATAGCCTAGCCAAGTTGATACATACAATGAGCCATTAAACTACTTATGTGTGGACACATTCCCCTACAAATTTCTGTTTTCCTTTTCGCATCCCTTTTAGTTCTATGGCCACAGAGGAACCAAAGTCATGCAGTGATGATGCTCAGTGAAAATGTTTGGCTCAAACATAATAAATTAAGTGATAACTATTCCAAGGAACTCAACAAGAAAAGTATATTGTTTTACTACCAAACATAAATATTGTATCAAATATATTAAAATATTCAACATTGAATATGAATCTCTTGGAATATAACTAGGTCCTTCTTCTCCCATGAATTAAAGGGACACAAACATAAATGCCCCTGTCACCTAGTATCTGGCCTTTAGAACTAGTTTGGTGAAATCTATAACCCTAAACATCCGCACTCAGAATTAACATTATTCAGGCTCCAAGAAAATGTTTCTCCACTTTTCCTCCTACATCCTAGAAGCAAAAGATAACAGAGCTCATATGCCATGAAAGTGTGCAGTTTGAGCTCCTGTCAACATCAAAAATGCATATTTTGCTTTGCAGTAGGGGAGTGTGTTGGGGGTAGGGAGGCATTGAGCAGTATAATAGGAAAGATAAACTCTTCAAGTTCTTTCTCTTGGAATGAATGCACCAAATCATTGCATAACCAAGAATTGTTTTCCTAAGTAGAGCTGAGCATCAATTTTCTTGCATCTGTTCATGTTTCATTGGTGAATTTGAAAGTCCTCACAGATTAGCATAGCATTTGCACATGATGACTGAGGTATATTTAGGTTTATTACATTATTTGGTTTATTCATATTACTTCTAAATTTGTATATATGTAGGACTAGAGAAGACGTATGAAGTGTGCTATCAATTCTTTGCATTGGCAGACAAATGGATGCTCAATATTAAATGAGACAAAATTAGAAAATATTGGCTTTAATGAAATATTCTGATATTAAAATGTAACACTCTTTATATGATGTCACTTTTTGACTTAATAAGTAATTTGCATGTTTGAAATAAATTATTGTGAAAACAAAATAATTTTAGTTTTGAGTTTTATATTTAATTTTTAATAAAATATATTTGCATTTTCTAACATTTGAATTACATTTATTTTGTTTGAAATCCTTTAGGTCATCACTGTCAATAAATTAATTAAAAATCTTGATTGAGACAACATAATTTTGATAAAATAAAGGCAAGAAATAGAAATTTTATGAAACATATGTGTGTTTGTAAACCGTGGTTTTACTTTATTACTTAAATAAACATTGCTGTCTCATCAGTAGACTACTCCAGATATGATGTTGAATATTAAATGTGGTATATTTGATATTTTGCCATCTTTCAGTCATCTAAAAACCATTGTTTTACATATACTTTTGATTTGTCATTAAGAAATTATATTTTAAGATAGCAAAATGATAGAAATTATTTTATTAAAGTTTCTTACTTTTTTATGACTTTTAAATATTTAGACATGTGGTATGTGGGCCTCCATTTCTGCTGTTGCTTTGGGTCCTGCAAATCTTAGGAGTGGGTTCACCACTAAACAATTGAGCCAGCGTGTGGGAGGAACCATCAATATCTTCAAAGAGCCACAACTATTCTTAGAGATGGATGACAGTCTTTAACATTTGAACTGAGGGTGAGAGGATGAGTGGTGAGGAAAGTAGTGCCCTTTCTATTTTTTTCTTTACCTTCTTGCACCCAGTAAACAGACTTTATTTCTGTTTTAAGAGCTGGATGTATACAAATGTTAATTCAGGAAGATTATGTAGGTGGACCTGGAAGAACTGGAATAGGCTGTAAGAAATTATTGAAATTAGCCCTCAGAAATCATTCTGCAAAAGGGGACATTTGAGCTGAATCTGGAAAGATGAATAGAACTTCTCCAGGTGGATAAACTGTGTGTAGGAGGAGGTGCACTAGGAAAAGGCATGAAGGCAGAAAAAGCAGGTTGCATTCACAATATTTCAAAACATTCATATGACTAAAACACTGGGTGGGAGAGAAGAAATGGACTGAGAAGGGCTGAGATATGAGAACAAAAAGGGCATTACACATCTTTGCAAGAGCTTGGACGTTATCCTTTACCTGGAAGAGACTCATTAAAGAAGTTTTAAGTGGGCAAGTGACACGATTGGTTTTGTCTTTTTAAAAAATATGACTCTAAAACCTTCGTTTTCAAATTTTAGTATGCATGATAATCACTTGGAGGGCTTGTTGAAACACAGATGGCTGGGCCCCACCTCCAGAGTTTCTGACTCAGTAGTTCTGGGGTAGAACCCAAGAATTTGCATTTCTAACAACTGAGTGATGTGATGCTACTGGTATGGGAACCATACTCTAAGAACACTGCTCTAAAAAGCAGGTGCGGATAATGAATTGTTTAGGGAGATGAAATTGCAGAAAGTGGACAAGACAGAGGATGACTGCAATAGACCAGGTAACAATAATGGGAGTATTTTAGAAGCAGTGATGAAGGGTCAAAATAAAAGAGCTTTAAGAAACAGTAACTAACTGAATTTAGAAGGTAAAGGTAAGGAAGACATAGGTGCTGAGGATGGGTCTGCATCTGACGTGTCTTCGGGTGTATAAAAGAACCCATATAGAGAAAGAAAAAGAATAGGTTTCCATTTTAATTTCAGTCATTGGTGTAAAGGTATAATTTCACAGAAATCGGTAACTCTGGATAACCTAACTTTGGGTGTGCTGAATCAAAAAAGAGAGAAAGTTATTTACCTACAGAATACATTAACTCCGTTATGAAATGTTTCGGGCAGATATTGCTAACAGGTTAATATGTTATACATAGGTTGCAGTCAACATACCTTCACAATTATATCATTTTGGATGTTGTTAAGGATTGATCTCTTTTTGGAGAGGACATCAAGTCTATTATTGGATTCCTCTTTTACAAGTAGATCTATCACAATGGGCATTTTTACTTCATTATGTTCTATCATGTGATTTTTCTCTAGTATGTCCTTATACTTTTTAAAATTTGAGTTCTGGAGGAAGGAAACAGGCTTACTCCTAACATTTGTATGGATCAGGGCATGAGTATAAACAGAGACTACTCCTTCCATTTGTTGAAATATGTAAATATGTAAAAGATATAATATAAGCCAAGCTAATAAACTCTTAAATAAAATATGTCCTATTCCTTTACCTTCACAAATAGATCCACATAACAAAATTTTCAAAAGGCCTATGCCCTTTATTACCATTTAAACTTGGCAACACTTCAAGATAGTTGAATTTGCTTATCATTCTGGGATTTTGGTTGATAGGCCTGTGGTGACTGAATGAGCCACAAAATCTAGATAGACATGATTTATACATTAATTCCATAATATTTCTTTCTTATGCCATTTTAGTGAAATTACTAACTAGCTGACTATAATAAATGCTTATATAATTTATTGATAGTAGTGCATAATTCTATTGACAATAGTGATTTAAAGGTTTAAAATATGAAATATAATTATTCTCAAATGCTCAAAATTTAAAAATATTTATATCAATGCTTTCTCAAGAAAATATACAATTAAAAAATTAGAATTATTTTTCATTCATTTTCTAAGCTATTTTTCTTTCTTTTTTTTTTTTTGAGTTGGAGTCTCACTCTTTGCCCAGACTGGAGTGCAGTGGCCGCTCCTGGCCACCGCAGCCTTGACCAGCTGGGCTCAGGTGATCCTTCCGCCCCAGCCTTCCAAGTAGCTGGAACTACAGGTGCGCGCTACCACGCCCAGCTAATTTTTGATTTATTGTAGAGATGAGGCCTCGCCAAGTTGCCCGGGCGGGTCTCGAACCCACGGGCTCAGGCAATGCACTCACCTCAGCCTCCCCAATCGTGGGATTGCAGGCTGAGCCACCGAGCCTGGCTTCTAAGCTATTTTTCAATGTCACATTAAAAAACAAACTATAAGTTATGATTAATGCATACCAACACTCAAAAGTGAAATTACTTAAGTATAATGAAAATTTTTTAAAAAGTCTAAATCGCTAATATTTGTATATGTTGTGGTGTTTAGTGTCCATTTAATCACTTGCATAAGTATTTAAAATCACAGTTCATGAATGATATGTTTAGACTTACATACGTACATATATGAGAGCAGTAGAAATTGTTTAATATTGCAGAATACTCCTCAGTCACCACGTGGAGCTATTGTGACTGCTATAGGGACCTCTGACATAAAGGATTAGAATAAGAAAAGCAAATGGATATTCACTACAGCTGGGACCTAAACCAAATACAAGAAAATATTGCATTTATCTGAGAAGATGGTTTGACAGGTTCATTAATTTATCTACTTCACTTCCCTAAACACTACCATTGCTCATACTCTTCACACTGGGAAATAATGTCCTTCTTCAATCCAGACAACACCACAACACACAAATCTTCATGTTATTTGAACACACTCATTTTTTTAAAGACATTGAGGAAATGGGCACCAAATGGGAAGAAATATTTCCCAAGGACCTAAGTATTGATTTTCAAGGAAGCTGATATTTAAGCTCGCAGGAATGCTGTTCTGTATGGCAAGGTCAGACACAATGGAAGATTTTAAGTGTCAAGAACGAATACTAGTACTCTAGATACTTTAAAAGAGAAAAGTTCTAAATTATAACTTTCTTTTACTCAGCACCCTCCCTTCAACTCTCCCTTCACAAAGTTTGATCTCTTAGAGATATCTGTTGTTTGGTAAATAAGGTGTTCTCAGAAGTGATTCAAATTAGAGAAATCAAATAATGGACAAATTTTATACACAACTCAAGTATTTTTAAAAAGCCCCTAAAGAGGCTGGAGCTAAGGGAGAGTCTGTGTTTGGGGGGGCGGGGGCAGGAGGGGCAGTTAGAAACATTGGCCTGAAGGAGGTGAGTATAAAAGGGAAGAAAATACTTTAATTTGGTATTTAGAGGGGACTGTGAGAGGAAAGGAGAGTATCTTAGTCTGTTTCGGCTGCTATAACAAAATACCATAAACTGGGTAATATAAACAAAAGAAATTTCCTTCTCACAGCTTGAGAAGGGCTGTGAAATACAAGATCAAGGCACTGGCAGATTCACTGGCTGGTGAAGGCCTTCTTTTTCATAGACAGCCTTTTCATTATGGCCTTGCATGGTGGGAGGGGGTGAGGCATCTCTCATAAGAGCACCAAGTTTATTTGTGTGGGCCAAAGGCCTCACCTCCTAATACCATTACCTTGGGGTTAGGATTTCAACATGTGAATTTGGAGGGATGTGGGGCACAAGCTTTCAGACCACAGCAGAGGAGAAGGGGAAAGGATGACGGCAGATAAATGGAGATGGGGGAGGAAGGAAGAAGAGAACAGGAAAAAGATAAATGGGGAGGAATGGCAATTAAGAATTTGTGATGTATGTTTAAAAAATAGCAAGCAGTTCAGTGTCACAGGAATGAAGCGAATGAAGCAGGGAGTAATAGAAGTTGAGATCAGAGAGATATCAGGGGTTGGGGCAGATGAAACAGGGCTTTGCAAGCATGGTGAGTACCCTGAACGATATGGCACATCACTGGAGGGTTTTACATATAGGAGTGACAACTTTTATGATAATTCAGATATGTTTGGAGGTTAGAATATAGGTGAATGAGGGTGGCATAAGGAAGATTTTGAATGACCTTGAATTCAGTCCAGATGTACAGTGAAAATGAGATCTTGCAGTAGACCTGGAAGTTTCCAGCAAAGTTTTTATTGATGTACCATGACAGTATTGTTGGATATATAATCCATCAGTAGAGAATTGACAACCCAACTCTGTGAATTGAGCTTCCAACTCCAGGTGACATTTTCATTAATTTATTTATTTAAGATATTTATTATCACAATGAGGTTCAAAACTAAACAACAAAAAGCCTGGCCAGAGGTCATGCTTGAAAATACTTAAAGTAACAATATGCTTAATATTGTCAAATGAGAAAGATTTTCTAGTTTGAATTACTTTTGGAACCAAAACAAAAAACAAAACAAAACAACAAAAAAGTCAGTAATGATTAAGGGAGATAAGTGAGGTAATTGCAGGAACCACAGTGAGTTCCCTGCAATTTAATATTGCCAGAGACAGAAATGACTTAAAAAGACATTGAAACATTTTTCTGTCTGTTGAGAAGGGGAAATAAGATATGGGTGGGCACAGGCATTAGAGGGACCCAGATCAAAGTAGCCTGCTAGCTTTGTGGTTCTCAGGCCTGCTGTATCAAGCTAGAGCTCTGTTTTCTTGAGGGTTTCAGAAGAAGGTTAGTCCCCAGAGCATAAGGAGGACCCCTTAGGTAAGGTATTAATATACTAATAAAAGTTTATTTAAGGTTTTATGTCAGAAGCACACAACTTTGCCCAGCTCTCCCAGAGATACTACCTGAGTTTTGGTTCCTAAATATTAAAGGAAAGTAAAGAACTAGGAAACACACACAAATATATGGAGGATTCTATGCTCACCAAAGTTATTATTGTATAGACAAATTTTAAAGGTATACGTTTACTTGTGGTACAGTCTAGTGTAGGATGCTGAATGTGAGATGTCTTTTCTATTTGTACCAAAGGAAATGTAAAATAAAATCATTCAGCATGAAAATGTGTTGCTCAATTTTAAGTAAGGTTTTCATTATGCTACTATACAGCTCCAAAGGAAAGAGACACACTCTGGTGTGTCATAGCATTTGTAGGCCAAGAAATGTAGACAAGGTATTCAAATGTCTTTTGCCATGGTGTGTGTGTGTATGTGTGTGTGTGTGTGTGTGTGTGTGTGTGTGTGTGTGTGTGTAAAAGACAGAAAGTGAGAAGGAGAGAAGGAGAGGGAGAAGGGGGGGGAGGGAGAGGGAGAGACTATTTAATTTGACATTTATTGATAACTTCTCCATATTTGAATATTTGGAAAAATTACTCATAACTTTCAGCTGAAGTTAACCATTTCTAACACTGAGACTAACTACCTTCCTGAATAATATTGAAATATCAGAGCCAAAGGCAGCTCTTTGGGACAGTAAATTCTTACTCAATATGCAGGTTACATGTTTGTCTCTCATTTAATTCCTCCTTTTTTTCTTGTCAAAATTTGAAAAACCTCAAGCTCTAAACCTCCTAAGGGAAATAACTGACGTAATTTGGAAGTGATAAGTTTTTGGATATCCCGTGTCTTCATTGTGAATCTCAGTTTGCATCAAATGTTTGCTATTTTGCATTTGAGCATCTGCAGAGAATTTACCACCATCCTTCCGTTTCTAAGATTTGCAGCACATATGTGGCTAATAAATATAAAGTGAGATGGTATAAACAACTACATCGACTCTATTTCAGCTATATCAGTGTTGGACCCTAACAAGAGAGCATTAGAAAAACTTATTTTTGGTGTGAAGGAGGTTCTAGCTTAGTCAAAATGGGAGAGGCCAGAAAAGATAGCTTGTAGTGGGAGTTGGGGAAGGCAATCAGAAGAGAGTAAACCTTCAGCTACATAGTTAAATAATAAAATATAAGAAAAGTGAGAAGTGTAGAAAGTAAGGCACACCAAACAATCGTAACTTATGCTGAGTAGGGAAAGCAGCACAGAGAAGCTCAGGGAGAACGAAAGCATATCGAATGTCAAAGGATGTGAATGAGGGACACTTAGGAGGATACATTAAGAGGGTCAAGTACTTATAGACATGTTTTTTGAATTTCATTATATATAGCTGGTCTATTCATGTTGTTTCTTCTTGAAGTTTCTGAGGCTAAAGGTTGGGTTATGTTTGTGTTCTTTATCTTGATAAAATTTCTTGAAGAGACTAATTGTATAGTGCAGCTCCCATGCTACTTGACTGTACAGAGAATATATAGTTTTAACAAATAAATAACTTTGAGGTTTGTGCCAATTGGTAGAGAAAAATATAATTTTCAACCACCACTAAAAACGTGTTTGAGAGTAGGTTTCCATATTACCTACCTCAAGTGGCTAACCATGAATCTTTTGATCTACATAGAAGTAGAAGAAAAAAGGTACATTTCAACATGAACTGCTAACACTTTTTAAAAGATTCTGCAACAAAGCATGAAGTGAATAGTGTATGTAAAAGGTAGTCTATAGATAGAAAGTGGTAAATGTATAAAAAAGTGATATCATTTGTAACATACTTGATGCAAATGGAATTTCAAAACTACAATTGTAGCAAATTCATGACTAAGTTTTAAGATTTATTTCAACCTTGAATTACAAGTATCTCAAATAGTCTAGTTTTTACCTCAGACTATATTTAATAATAATTTTCAATGTATTTTCAAATATATTTTCAATATATTCAAGAATATATATTGAATAATCACAAAGGTAACTTTAGGAAAATAATTATTAAAAAGTTTTATATTCAATTATAAATGCTATCTTAGAAAATGCAGGAGACACCTTTGCAGAAATTGGAGCAGGCAACCAGTTCCTGATCAAAGCCACAGATGTCCATGCCATAAGAGATAAGATAGACAAGTGGGACATAATTATACTGAAAAGCTTCTGCAAAGCAAAAGAAACCATCAAGAGAGTGGGGAAACAGTCCACAGAATGGGGGAAAAAAAAAATTTGCCAACTGTATGTCTGACAAAGACCTAACATCCAAATCTATAGAGTACTCAAACATGCCGAAAGGAAAAAAACAAACAGTACCATTAAAAAGTGGACAAAATATATGAATATACATTTCTCAAGAGAAGATATACAAGCAGCCAACAGACACATGAAAAAGTACTCAGCCTCACTAATCATCAGAGAAATGCAAATCAAAACCACATTGAGATACCACCTAAACCCAGTAAGAATGGCCATCATTAATAAAACAAACAACAATAGATGCTGGCAAAGA
>CAUYQG010178030.1:0-23230 GCA_963574415.1 Tarsius wallacei | reverse complement strand
AGCCTTCCAAGTAGCTGGAACTACAGGCACGTGCAACCACGTCCGGCTAATTTTTTGATTTATTGTAGAGATGAGGTCTCACCAAGTTGCCCAGGCGGGTCTCGAACCCGTGGGCTCAGGCAATCCACTCACCTCAGCCTCGCAAGGCGCGGGATTACAGGCTGAGCCACCGAGCCCGGCTCTGAATGAAGTTTTGATTGGTGCCAGTACAAAGGGCGGGGAAAGTCTTCCATAGCAACAGAGCCGGAGATGGCTTGTGTGGTTTTGGCTTCTGGCTCCAAGAATGCCCAGACCAGAGCAGAACTTTACATTTGATGTGGTAACATCTTCATTCTGAAATTTCTTATAGCAATAAATATAAACCCAACCCTCATATAAACATTTAGAAATTAATTGTATGATGTACTTGTGATGATTAGTTATTTGGACAAAAGTCAATTTAGAGATTCAATTTTATCACCTAAAATAACTTCAAATGAATCAGTGTTAAATATTAAAAATCAAGTAATCAAAAGGCTGAACACCCACCACCACCACCATTACCACAGCAGTAGCAGCAACAAAAAACAACCAAGTGGATATTTAACACATAATCTCAGGGGGGAAAGAACTTTCAAATGCTACAAAAGGTAGAGAAGGCTGGTAAATTTTAGTAAAGGCGAGTAATTTTTTTTAAAGTAATCAGTGTAAAAGGCTTAGTACTTTAGAAAAGCATACGAGAGAATGCAAAAAGTGCAAGATTAATATAGGTTATAATATGTTTCAAAATAAATATATTAGTATATCAGAGTGATAATTTTAAACTAAATGAAACAGCATTCCAACTTAAGAAAATGGATCAAAGTCTGCAAAACTACATTATAGAGAAATTACAACCATAAACACATATCTGGAATAATAATGCTCAATTTCATCGGAAACAAACACAAGTTAAAATGATATAGCTTGTCTAATTTATCAATTAAAAAAAGTAATTTTCAAGAGATACTGAGAAAACCGTGTGGTTGGCGTGAAATGGAAATTTTTATACATCATTGGTGGCCATTTTAGAAGGTGATATAGTAATGTATGCCATAATTATAGATGTAATAATTTTTTGATCTATATATAAATTATATTATCTCTCCTAAGAAAATAATGTATACATGAAAGAATTTAATCTTAAAATTATTAGTAGCAGCACTATTTAAGACAGCACAAGCTTTTATTCTACCTAAATATTTAATATTAAGGAAGTATATACCTATAAATATACCTATGTGATAAATTATTATGTGGAACTTAGCACTGCTTAATAAGTATGTGTAACAATAAGGACATGATTATCACATAATAAGTGAAAATTTCAATGAACATTATGGTTAGAGCTTTGGATAGAAACATTCACCAATAGATTTTTTAAAAAAGGAAATATATATAGTGAGTCTATTTGGCTGGTGGTTCTCATGATAATTATTTTCTAACTATAAACTTCTTTTTTGTTTTGTTCTTTGAGAAGTATATAAACTTCTATATATTTGAAATGTTCTTTAGTTAAAATAAACAATTTTTATGGAGAAACATATGTTTTAAAACATTGTAATTTCATGAAATTAAATTTTTTTTGTCTTATAAAAATTCACTTTAATTCTTATTTTATTGACTTTAGAGAAATCAATTTTAACTTCCAGATTCTAAGGCTTTTCCTTACATTCCACGTGCTAGGAATCCAATCATTACTTGAGTGAAGAATTATATATCTGAAAAAAGTAATCATTAATTTTGTCTCAAAGGATTTTCCGAATTGCCCAGACTGTCTTCAAAGCAGTCACCTCCATCCTATTTGAGAAATATGAACTCTGTATTTGTAATGTGTAAGAGTCAACTTTGAGAACAGGCATTGACTACCCCTCCACTTAACCTGTGTAAGCACGACAGTTATTTTAAGTTTCTGTGAGTGTAAATCATGCTCAGTGCTTGAATTTGCAGAGGCTCTATCACCAGGGTTGGCAAACTGCCAAGTACTGTGCCCCGTTGAAGGGAAGAACAAAAAAAAAAAAAATTGAGGAGTTCAATAAATTGCCCACTGTAGGGTAGTTGAAAAGCATATGGGTACTCAAAATTTTTACTGAGTGATTTCCAAATTTTTTAGATTTTTTCCAAACTCCTGGAATAAAGTGTTCACATTTGTTCTATCCTATAATCACTGATTTAGCCGAATTAAAACTTGGGAATGCAGATGACAGTATGACTGACGGAATGTTTCTCTTGAGAACAACTCCAAGTAGGAGTAGATGTGCATTCTAGAGATAAAGACTTTCCAATACGCTTGTCTTCACCTAGTTCCCTGAAGATCAAAGTCTTAGTGCCTTTTGATAGATTGTCAGACCTGAATCGTGAATCAGTAGAGAGACTCATCAATAAACTAAATGTGCATGTCCATATATATGCGCAAAACACATATTTGTGCACATATATATTATAAGCAAAGCATGCTACATCTTCCTTTTAGTAAGTTTAAAGATTATATTTAGCTTGTTAAACAGTGGAATGTGCTGGGTTATTTCTTGTCCCAACATATCAAATCTTTCAATAGTTATCTAATTAAACTAATTAGTAAATACAACATTTGCTCATTTAGAAAATACAAAGCCTGTCTTTAATCTTCAAAGTAGTTTGCTATGTTAATTAATCGATTCTTATATGCTGATGCATATTTGTTATTTGTATACTAACCTCTGATGTGCTTCCTACATGTCTCTTTGTGAAGAATAAAGGATAATGGTATTAACAAGGTAATATGGGTGTTGTGTGTTTTGACAGTGATTCTTCAAGGTAACAACAGAAGTCTTACAAAATACATCAGTTTGCCATCATTTGGAATATTGAGCAGCTTATAAGTACATTTCCCTAGAGACCTCATCAAGTTATACATTTTTTAAGAGACACCTAGCACCAGCAGTAAGTTAAAGGCAGTCTCTAGCTTTGCAGCTCTTCCATCTGGCCTGAGTTTCGCTGCCTCAGTTTGCACATCTCCACATGAGGAACACTCTAGGAACTAAAAACTGCTTTCTCCTCCATTATGCATGTGGTGTGCGATGCAATTTACCACCCAACAGATGTCATAGCTAAGTACCCGGGATCGTGTCATGATTCATTCATCTTAAGACAATCTGCTTCAAAAATGCAAGGCTTTTTATAAATTGGGAGAATTTGGCTTTTGAGTAATTCTATAAATGCTGTCTGTTTATAACTTTAATTTTTTTAGACACAATTATGGACTTTAGATTGTTTTCAGGTCAGCTGCCTCTTTTTAGTTGCACTTTGAATAATTCTGCCACTGAAAAAAATAATAAACAGCATATATATATATTTTATCAGAATGGTTATTGAGGTAACTGAATATTATCTTAAAACTGAGTTTTTGATGTCTGGCAAATCTAGTGAAACATTATATCTCTGCCCTCGTAAGGCAGGCAAGAAATTTCTGCCGGGTGGTATTTTACATAATATTGTCATTAAACATGGTCTATCTTTAGCGGAAGAAGCAGACGGTAATAAGTCAAATAGGGATGAAGAATTATCTGAATCTGAGGAGGTACACTTGCAAATGAGTAACTGAAATTATTATTAAAGGTAGAAATATGACATGCAGATTAATAGAGTAAAAGGCTGAAAGAAATGTTTAACTATTGAGAGTAATTATCAAAGGTTTTCTCGTAAAAGAACATGTTACATAGTCGACTATTTTTGGAGGCTTATTTTTTTATACTAGAATAAAGAACCCATAGATTCTTTGCCGCAGCTGTTTCAGTCTTGATTAATCTAAGTACTGTAACCATAAAAGGAAAAGTAGCTTAATTAAAAAATGTTAGAGCAGAATAGAATACATTTACAATAATTCCCATTCTCTTTTTGGCTAAATGCAAGAAAGAACATCATTCTTTTTTTTAAAGGGAGAAAATCAATATCTGTGCCTTTGCGATTACCCTGGAGGCAGTGTTACATGGGCGGGTGCACAAAGGAATCATATGGTGAAAAACCATATTCCTCATCATTTTAAAAAGAAGAGAACTGTTTAAGGCTTGCTGCGATTATTTATGTCCCCCCCATCAGATACTAGCATTACAACTTCCAATCTTAACCCCATAAAATTGTTTCTCCCAAATGTATAAGCTTATTCTTTATTACTTAATTCTGTTTTTAGTTCCCCCACCCAAGGGATTCACACTAATTTCCTTATTACCTCGAGGTGAATATGTCTCATTGGGTTGGTGATTAGGTTGTTTGTAAAATGAATTTGTCCTTTTAATATTTACACAACTCTTGAAAAGTTTGAGACAAAGCCACAGTAAGGTAGTTTCTCAGTCAGGACTTCTGTGTTTTTCTCTCCTATGACTGTAGAAATTGATTTCCTATGTGCATTTGTGGAAGCCTTATGGGAGATAGTTTTCTTATGATTGTACTGTCAATTGTATTTGGTAAGCATCTATAATAATAGGCTATAATGGGAGTGAATACATAGTTTCAACTAGAACAGGTAGATATTTAAGTTTTGATGTACGGTGGTGAAAGTTTTCCTTTTGATAAGTTTAGCAATATATCTAAAATTTTTCAATCGTCACAACAGGAAAGCAATTCTATTAGGCAGGGTATTTTGTAATATGAATAATTAACATCTAAAATTCTAATATCATTGTTTTACGTCTTCTGGCAATTATTTTAATTGGTTTAACATATAACCAACCTAGTTCCATTGTGGTTACTTTGCATCAGGTTTGGGATGGATTACAATCCAGACATAATTTATTTCACTGGGAATTTCCCATGAAAAATTGAATTGTTATCTTCAAGTCTGTTATTCATTTGTTTAATTTTAAATGATTTTTTCTATGGCATGTGAAAATAATAAAACATTTAATAATGCCCAATACTGTATACAGTATAAAACTAAGTGCCACCCACTGTTTAGTTCCCTAGAGTCTATATTAAGAGCAAAACAAAACATACCAAGCAAAATTAAGGAAAGAAATGGGACCAAACTGGACTAAACAATAGGAAAGTATTTTTATTCATTTGGCTCAATTTACATTATGGGACTAGAAAGCCATCCATATTCCTTACATAAAGTTGAAGATAATACTTAGTTTTTCAGATCCTTCAGGAATTCATAGAAGAGGGCAATTTGGTTGCATTTTCTAATTCTTTTTCTTTTGGCTCAGTTTAAATCTATAAACTGAATATGTTTGAAATAGAAATTCCTTTCTTGTTTTTAGAAACATATGAAGGAAATACCAATTCTTTTTATATCATGAAGCCAGTTTTTCAATTCTCTATTTCTTCAGAAAATGTGCCTGCTATTTAGTTAGCTCCTTCCCTCCCTCCCTTCCTTTTTTTCTTTCTTTCTTTGTTTCAAGGAGTTTCCAGGTGTAGAAAAAAGTTCTTAAGAAAACTCAATTCTCAAATTGTCTTGAGTTGCCTTTGAATTGACTGAAAAAGGTAAAAGATCTAATGTCAGGAACTTAGAAAGTAAACGAAACTATCTTTTAAAAAACATGTCTTATTCAAATTCAGAACTTAGAGTAGCTGTTCTTGAGGTATTTGCTGAAGGAGAATCTAAGACCCCTGGCAAGTAATATCTGGTGAAAGACTTGGCTAGGAGAAATAACAGAAATGAAATTTCTCAGTCTACGCTTTCCACTAGATTAGAGGGTTTTAGTCTCAAATTCACTTCCCTCAGCATATAAGCAAATAACATAAATTAATGAATCTGGGGAAGGTGAGGCATGTGTGTTTAGAATTAATAATTGAGTTTCTTTTTTTAATTTATATTTTATATTTTATTTATTTATTTAAACAGGGTTAGGTGTATAAATATTCATTGTGCAGGTACCCTTATTGATGAGGTATGCCCCCACTCGGGCAGATCTCGATTACTGCCAATCCCACCTCCTCGCGCCCCCCCTCTGCAGCTTCCCGCTACTGGCAATCCTTTTGTCACAGTACTATGGTAGTTGTTCAAGGTCCACTTATGAGTGAGAACATGTGATACTCAGATCTCTGTTTTTGTGAAAGATCACTCATTATTATAAACTCTAATTCCATCCAGGTTGCTGCAAAGTTCATGATCTTGTTCTTCTTTATGGCTGTGTAATATTCCATTGAGTATATGTACCACATTTTTTTAATCCAGTCCTTTTTTGATGGGCAGCACGGTTGGTTCCATGTTCTTGCTATTGTGAACAATGTTGTGATAAACATATGTGTGCAGGTATCTTTTTAATAGAGTGATCTGAGTTCTTCTGGGTATATTCCCAGTAGGGGGATTGCAGGGTCATATGGAAGGTCGATTTTTAGAGCTTTTAGAAATTGCCACACTGTTTTCCACAGGCTGTACTAGTTTACACTCTCACCAACAGTATAGAAGTGTTCTCTTTTTGCCACATCCTCTCCAGCATCTGTTATTTTTTGAGTTATTGATGATGGCCATTCTGACTGAAGTTAGGTGGTATCTCATTGTAGTTTTAATTTGCATCTCCTTGATGACTAGTGAAGCTGAACATTTTTTCATGTATCTGTGGCTGCTTCTATGTCTTCTTTTGAGAAGTGTCTATTCATATCTTTTGCCCACTTTGTAATGGGGCTGTTTGTTTTTTTCTTTTCAGCACGTTTGAGTTCCTTGTAGATCCTTGATGTTACAGAAATGAAATTTCTCAGTCTACTCTTTCCACTAGATTAGAGAGTTTTAGTCTCAAATTCACTTCCTTCAGCATATAAGCAAATAACATAAATTAATGAATCCAGGGAAGGCGAGGCATGTGTGTTTAGAATTAATAATTGAGTTTCTAATGACAAAAGAGGAAATGCATGATCTGTTTTTGTGTGAATGCACATCACACACACACCCTTTCTGTCTCTATAGATTGGCCTCAGTAGGTGGCAAGTCCCTTCTCTTCCACTTACTGTATGTTTGTATGTGTTTCAGTTTCTTCATCTGGAAAATGGAATCATAATAGCACCTATTATAATGGCATTGCTCTGGGGAACAAATGAGTAGATACATTGAAAAGTGTTCCAAACAGTGCCTGGCACATACCAGGGGTGATATAAGTATTGTTTGTCCTAATCCTCTACCTTGATTTTCTCCGTCTTTAAGCATACTCACAAGCATACTCATCCATAAAAATAGTATCAGAAATGTAGTAGGAGTGTAACCCAGAAAAACTCCAAAGGCAGGATAATTTACGTTTGTTCCTCAAGAATCACTATCTACCCTCCTTCCCCACTTTCTGTCTTCTCTGTGCCCTGTGAGGCTGACCTCTACAATGACACAAACTTGTGTTCTGACTTCTAGGTCAGATTTGTTCCAGGGGAGTTACTAACTGGATAAGATTCAGGAGAATGAGGTCCAGACCTTTATTTTTCCTCCTCCTCCCTGCTGGGATGGTGCCTGTTGGCTGGGACCTTCTGCTGAAAGCTGTAGCTCCTTTCACGGATCTCTCAACTATAGCTTCTTTCTCCTGTACCCACTTTGACATAGCAGGGGACAGCTCCTACTCTTGCCATCCCCAGTATAATAATCATTCCTTATCGCACATGCTCACATATTTGTAAATAACCTCCCTCAATCACCTTGTTTAAACGTGTCATTTCTTTCTTGCCTGGATCCTGACTTATATAGGCTCCTATTTAGAATGGTTTAATCTCTTCTCTCCTCTTTTTCTAAATTCTGTTAACATGATAGAAGGCATAGTAAAATCATTGGTCTATAGAAAGTTTGGATATTAAATGGGAGTGACAGCAGCTGAAAAGTATGAGTAAATTCCGCATTGACAGGGAAAATTAGCTAAACTGAGGACGATACTTGCCTATAGGGATGACCTTCAAAGCAATTAACTTTTCTTCCTAAACAAAGTCTTGAATAATCTATATAGCACTCAGAGCGGAAGCTGGTTGAAGTGGTGGGATTGGCCTCATGTTTAACAGGGTATAACTTTTTAAGCAGTCCCATCCTTGGGAGGAGTTCCTTATGAATAACTGGTGACTACAATTCTCTGAAGATGATGTTTGATATAAGAGCTATCTAGAATGCCTTTTGCAGTCCAGAGAAACAGGACCATTCTCCTAGTTACAAGTGGAATAAAGAGACATCTGCTGGAATGGCTCTAATGAAGTTATGCCTACAGGTGGATTTGAAAAATAGACAGCCTTTGTAAATATCAACAATGTGAAAATTATAGCTTTCTTGTTCCTAGTTATCAGGAAACCTAATTTCATATAGTTATTACAGAGTGAAAAAATAAGAATAAAAATTGAAGATACATCATTAGACTAATATAATATGATACAGTAATTTGGTTTATTTGAATCTAAAAAACTGGAATTTCTCTGTTCAAGCATTATATGAATAGTCATGCATATGAGAAAACAAAATATAGGAAAAAGCGACTTTTTAGATTCACTGAAACTTTGTAGTACTATTATAAGTCAAGAATGACTTTCTTAAGACAAATGTACAATGTTTGAAATAAAGATAATAAAAAGTGTGTGTGTGTGTGTGTGTGTGTGTGTGCATACAAGAGTGCTACTCAAGGCACATCCACACTGTTGAAAACAATCGAATGGTGTACACATGGTCTTTGCCATCACTTAACAACTTATTCCCACCGAATGGTGTCCACATGGTCCTTCCCATCACTTAACAACTTATTTTTTATTGTACTTTTCTATGGAAAGAATGTGGACAATATACATTTTCAGTTTTATAGTTGCTTACATTCTAAAGAGATCAAATGAGGAAAAATAAAAATTTCCCATTCTTTTTCCTACATAGTGAATGCAAAGAATATTTACTGGTAATGAAAATAAATTTCTTTCCTATAATAACAACAGCAGAAACTTGTAACCACCACAAACAGAACCAAAAAACACCCCGGGACATGTGGCTATTTTAAAATAGCTTAGATACTGTTTATTTTTGTGGTTTATGACTATCAATTCATTATAAATAGCTGAGAACTCCTGAACATTTAAACATGTTTTAAACATGGTTGAAAGTGGCAGAATTTCTTATTATGGGATCATTTTTAGGCCAACTTAACATTATGGTTTCCTAACTTCTTCCATAACCAAAGCAAAACAACCAAAGCAAAACAAAACCAAAAAATAAACAAAAGGCATAAAAGAAAAATCCAGAGTGGTTAGGATAAATAAATAAACTAGACATAATGTTTTGATGTTGGAGTTATATGGTTCATATCAGTCACACAAATGCATTTTGGAAAATGTAGGCGATGTACACATTCAAGAGAAGTTTCTAAAATAGCTTAGTTTGGGAGGTGTTTACTTCACTAGATAACAGAGGTTTTAGTTCTTGTCTGAATCCCTGTAAGTGACTCTCAGGACATCAACAATGATTTTCCCATCTTTCTTAAGACACGAAGATAAGCATATTATTTACCTATTCCTGATAGAGAAAATTTTACTAGGTCCTAAAGGGGGTTTTGGTATCAGGTTTCTTGAGCTCTCTTTGTAGTGCCTGACTCATCAAAAGCTTTTGAAGATTGTTTCTCTGGTGTGGGCATCGAATAAAGTTCAGATTTATTAGGTCCCAAATATCCACTGATGCTTTTAAGCCCAGCGTAGAACATTGGAATTTTGTTAACAGCCTAGATTATAAAGTTAATTAACTTCCTGGGTTAAATAGATAAAATCATTCCTAAATAATGTGGAAATTTGATTGTATTTAACTCAATCTTTATTAAGAAATATGTCTATTTTTGGAAAAAATAATTTTTATTGTGGTAAAAATATGTATTACATTTACCATTTTAATCACTTTTTTTTTTTTTTTGAGTTGTCGCCCAGACTGGAGTGCAGTGGCCACTCCCGGCCACCACAGCCTCGACCTGCTGGGCTCCGGCGATCCTTCCGCCTCAGCCTTCCGAGTAGCCGGAACTATAGGCACGCGCTACCACGCCCGGCTGATTTTTTTATTTACTGTAGAGATGAGGTCTCGCCAAGTTGCCCAGGCAGGTCTCGAACCCGTGGGCTCAGACAATCCACTCACCTCAGCCTCCCAAAGTGCGGGATTACAGGCTGAGCCACGGAGCCGGGCTCATTTTAATCACTTTTAAGCCTTCAGTTCAGTGGCCTTAAGTACTTTCATGTGGTGTGCAACCATCACCATGTCCATCTCAGAATTTTTTTTTAATCTTCCCAGACTGAAACTTCACACCCCTTAAACAACTCTTCATTTTCTCTTCTCCCCAGCCCCTGCCAACCACTATTCTTTCTATCTCTATGAATTTGACTACTCTGGTACTTCATGAGTGGAATCATACAATATTTTTCCTTTTGCGTCTGGTTTATTTCACTTAGAATCATGACTTCAAGTTTCAACCATGTTGGAACGTGTCAGAATTTCACTGCTGTTTGCGTAATAGTATTTGTATGTATATATTACATTTTGTTTGACTTTTACATTTATCTGTCAATGGACAATTGGGCTGTTTCTATATATATATATATATATATATTTTTTTTTTTTTTTTTTTTTTTTTGAGTTGGAGTCTTACTCTGTCACTCAGGCTGGAGTGTAAGTGGCAAGCTCACAGCCACCTCAACCTCGACTTGCTGGGCTTAGGTGACCCTTCTACCTCAGCCTTCCAAGTAGCTGGAACTGCAGGTGCGTGCTACCACACCTGGCTTATTTTTTTATTTATTGTACAGACGAAGTCTCACCAAGTTGCTCAGGCTGATCTCAAACCTGTGGGCTCAGGCAATCCTTTCACCTCAGCCTCCCAAAGTACTGGGATTATAGGCTGAGCCACCGCGTTTGAACTTCTACCACAAATTCAAAGTCATAAATAGATGAAAAGTAAAAAGATGTTTTGCTGTGAATCTAAAATTACTCTAAAATATAGCTCATTAATTAAAAATAAATGGATGGAGAAAGATATCCTTGTTAACATTAATCAGTAAAAAACTAGAAGTAGCTATATGAAGTTTGGAGAGAAAAGACTTTAGATCAGGGAAAATTATTAAGGAATTTAAAAAAAAACATTATTTAAATGATAAAGGGTTGAATACTCCAAGAAGTTATACTCCTTAATGGGTGTACAACCAACAAAAGACCATCAAAATATATAAGGTTAAAGCTGATAGAACTACCAGGAGAAAAAGATGAAGCCACCATTAAAGTTGGAAATTTAACTTCCCTGTATCCAAAATGAACAGATCCAGCAAGCAGAAAATCTGTAAGGAAATAGTTGAACTCAATAGCATCATCGATCAACTAACTATTATTGACATCTACTACTTCATTCCACACCAGCAGTGTACACATTCCCCTTAAGCTCACATAAAACATTTATAAAAATAGAACTTCGTGACCCGCCTGGGCAAATTGGCAAGACCTCATCTCTACAATAAATCAAAAATCAGCCGGGCGTGGTAGCGTGCGCCTGTAGTTCCAGTTACTTGGAAGGCTGAGGCGCAAGGATCGCTGGAGCCCAGCAGGTCGAGGCTGCGATGACCGGGAGCGGCCACTGCACTCCAGTCTGGGCGACAGAGTGAGACTCCAACTCAAAAAAAAAAAAAAAATAGAACACATTCTAGGTTAGAAAATACACCGTACCAAATTTAAAACAATAAAAATCGTGCAATCTCTTCTCAGACCACAGTAGAATTCAACTAGAAATCAATAACAAAAAGATACCTAGAAAATTTTTAAATACTTGGAGATTAAACCCACTATCTATCTATTTATTTATTTATTTATTTATTTATTTATTTTTAAAAGATGTGGGATACAATTCAAAATTAGGTATAAAAATGGTCATCGTACAGGTAAAGTCTGGGCCTTCCTTTGGTACCCACCTCCCTTGGTTTTAGATCAAGTACCCTTATTAATGTTGTGTCCCCTCTCCTGAGGCAGTATCCCACTATTTCCAATTCCTTTCTTATAGTATTATGGTAAATGTTCAGTGTCAGTTCCAGCTACTTGGAAGGCTGAGGCGGAAGGATCACCTGAGTCCAGCAGGTCGAGGCTGAGGTGACCATGAAGGTGCCACTGCACTCGAGCCTGGGCAACAGAGTGAGAGACTCCAACTCAAAAAAAAAATGTTCAGGGTTCACTTTTGAGTGAGAAAATGTGGTACTCAGTTCTTTGTTTCTGCGATAGATCACTGAGTATGATAGACTCCGTCCAAGATGCTACAAAGTTCATATGTTTGTTCTTCCTTATGACTGCGTAATAATCCATCGTGTATATGTACCAGTTTTGGGATTCAGTCCAATTTCGATGGGCAACATGGTTGGTTCTGTGTTTTTGCTATTGTGACTAGTGTTGCGATAAACATGCATGTGCAGGTATCTTTTTTGTAGAATGACTTGAGTTTCTCCATTTACATTCCCAGTACAGTGATTGCTGGGTCATATGGAAGGTCAATTTCTAGTTCTTTCAGAAATCGCCACACTGTTTTCCATAGAGGTTGAACTAGCTTGAATTCCCACCAGCAATGTAGAAGCACTCCCTTTTCTCAACATCCTCGCCAGCATCTGTTGTTTTTTATTTTATAAATAATGGTTATTCTTACCGGGGTTAGGTGGTATCTCTATGTGGTTTTGATTTGCATTTCTCTGATAATGAGTGAGGCCAAGCACTTTTTCACATGTCTGTTGACTGCCCATATATCTTCTTTTGAGAAGTGTTTATTAATGTCTTTTGCTCACTTTTTGATGGGGTTGGTTTTTTTTCCCTCTCAGTACATTTGAGTTCCTTGTAGATCCTGGATGTTAGGCTTTTGTCAGATATACAGTTGGAAAATATCTTTTCCCATTCTGTGGGCTTTATCTCCACCTTCTTGATAGTTTCTTTTGCTTTTCAGAAGCTTTTCAGTTTAATGAGGTGCCATTTTAACTCTTACAGCATGGACATCTGGGGTTTTGATCAGGAATTCATTGCATATTCTAATTCTGTAAGGGTGTTTCCTGCGTTTTCTAAAAACTTAATATTTGAGATTTTGCGTTTAGGTCTTTGATCCATTTGAAGTTGTTTTTTTGTGTATGGTGATAGGTAGTTGTCATGTTTCATCCTTTTGCACGTGTTCAGCTACTTTTCCCAGCACCATTTACTGAATAAATTCTCCTCTCCCCAGTGGTTGTTGTTGGAGGCTTTGTCAAAGATGAGTTGGTTGACAAATTGAGGTTTTGCTTCCAGAATCTCTATCCTGTTCCATTGGTCTATATGCTAGTACTTGGTCTAGTACTAATACCAGGCTGTTTTGATCATTGTTGCTTCATAGTAAAATTTAAAGTCTGGAAATGTGATAACTCCTGCTTTGTTTCTTTTAATGAGGATTGTTTTGGCTATTCATGGTCATTTTTTTCCATATGAATTTCTGTTTGGCATTTCCAAGTCGAGAAGAATGATGTTGGTAATTTTTTTTTTTTTTTTTTTTTTTGAGTTGCAGCGTAGTGGCACACTCATAGCCACCCCAACATCAACCTGCTGGGCTTGGACTCCAGTGATCCTTCCACCTCAGCCTTCCAAGTACCCGGAACTACAGGTGCACCCTATGACACCCGGCTAATTTTTTATTTATTGTAGAGATGAGATCTTGCCAAGTTGCCTGGGCTGGTCTTGAACCTGCAGGCTCAGGCAATTCACTTACCTGGTCTCCCAAAGTTCTGGGATTACAGGCTGAGCCACTGAGCCTGGCCTGGTGTTGGTAATTTAATGACTATTGCATTGAATCTGTAGATTGCCTTGGGTAGGATGAACATCTTAACAATGTTGATTCTTCCTATCCATGAACATGGAATAGTTTCCCATTGGTTTGTGTCACCTTGGATTTCTTTGAGCAGTATTTTGCAGATTTCATTGTAAAGATTTTTCACTTCTCTGGTTAGGACAGTGCCAAGGTATTTCATTATTTGTGTGGCTATTGTGAATGGAATTATGCTTTTTATTTGTTGATGTGCCTGTTTGTTGTTGGTGTATAAGAATGCAACTGTCTATAGCACATTTATTTCGTACCCTGAGATTTTGCCAAAATCTTTATCAGAGCAAGGAGGTTTTTGATATTTTCTCTTGGATTTTCAAGGTATAGGATCATATCATCAGCAAAGAGGGATAGCTTAACCTCCTTTTTTCCTATTTGGAAACCCCTCATTTCCTTCTCTTGTCTAATTACTTTAGCTAGGATTTCCAACACAATGTTGAACAGGAAGGATGAGAGTGGGCAGCCTTGTCTTGTTCTGGTATCCAGGGGGAATGCTTCCAGTTTCTGTCCATTTAGCAATATGCTAGCTGTGGTCTTGTCATAGATGGCACTTACTATTTTGAGGTATTGTCCTTCTATGCCTAGGTATTCAAGGGTTTTTATCAAGAAGGGATACTGGATTTTATCAAAAGCTTTTCCTGCATCTAATGATATAATAATGTAGTTCTAGGTTTTACATCTGTTGTATTTAATTACACATGTGGTCTTGTGGATGTTGAACCAGCCCTACATCATGGGGATGAAGCCTACTTGGTCATGGTGGGTGATTTTTGAGATGTGTTGTTGGATTTAATTTGCTAGACTCTTGCTGAGAATTTTTGCATCTATGTCCATCAGGGATATTGACCTGTAGTTCTCTTTTTTTGTTGAATCTTTACCCAGTTTGGGTACCAGTGTGATGTTAGCTTCATAAAATGATTTGGGGAGAATTTCATCTTCTCACTTGTCTGGAATACTTTCAATAGAATTGGTATCAACTCCTCCTTATATGTTTTGTAGAATTCTGCTGTAAAGCTATCTGGTCTAAGACTTTTTCTGTTTTGTAGGTAGTTTTCTTATGATGGAGTCAATTTCCTGGGTTGTTATTGGTCTATTTAGTGTCTCAATGTCTTGTTTCAATCTTGGGAGATTGTGTGATGTCAGAAAGTTCTCCATTTCATTTAAGCTATCGAATTTATTTTCATACAGGTGTGCATAGTAATCTCTGATAATGTTTTGTATTTCTTCAGGGTCAGTTGTGATGTGATTGTGTTTCTGATTGCATTTATTTTGGCTTTTTCTCTCTTTTTCTTGGTCATTCTGGCTAGGGGGGTCTATCAATCTTGTTTTCCTTTCAAAGATCCAGCATTTTTGTTTTGTTGATTTTTTCTATGATATTTTTGTCTTCCATGTCCTGTATTTGGGCTTTTAGTTTGGTGATCTGGATTCTTCTGCTAAAGTTAGGGTTTTAGTGGTCTCGTCTTTCCAGCTCCTTTAGGTGATGTGTTAGGCTTTTAACTTGTGATCTTTCCATTTTCTTGATGTGTGTTTGGTGTTTGTAGAGATATACATTCCTTTCTTAGAACTGCTTTCATGACATCAGAGGTTTTGTTAAGATGTTTCTTCATTTTCATTTGTTTCCAGGAATCTTTTAATTTCTGTTTTGATTTCTGTGTTGATCCAAGAGTCATTCAGCATCATGCTATTTAGTGTTTATGTCCTTGTGGGTTTCGGGGAAATTTTGTTGGCATTGATATTTATTTTTATTCTTCTGTGGTCTGAGAAGGTGCATGGCTGTATTTTGATCCTACAAAATTTGTTTATGCTCAATATATGGCTGAGGATGTGATCAATCTTGGAGTGTGTTCCACGTGGTGATGAGTATATTCTGATGGATATATAATGTATATTCTGTGGTTGTTGGGTGGAGTGTTCTGTAGATATCTATTAAGTTCATCTGGTCAAGCATCAAGTTTAGGTTCTGGATCTCTTTATTGATTTTTTTCCTCGATGATCTATCTAGGATTGTTAGTGGGGGTATTTAAGTCCCCAGCTATAATATTGTTAGAGTGAATACTTTTTGTAGTTTACTTAGTAGTTGCTTTATAAATGCTGGTGCTCCTGTGTTGGGTGCATATATGTTTAGGATGAACATTTCTTATTGCTGGATTGGCCTTTTTATCATTATGTAGTATTCTTCTGTATCTTTAAAATTTTTTGATAGCTTAAAGGATGTTTTGTCTGATATTAAAATCACTACACTTGCCTTCTTTTGTGATCCATCCACCTGGAAATTTATTTTCCATCCTTTAAGTTTGAGTCTGTGTGCACCCCTTGTGGTGAGGTGAGTTTCCTGAAGGCAGCAAATTATTGGGTCATGTTTTTTAATCCAGTTTGCTAAGCTGTGTCTTTTCATTGTTGCATTTAGTCCATTCACATTCAGATGATTATTGAAATGTGAGTGTTCATACCCATCATGAGGTTCTCATAAAGATTTTTCTTTGAACTTTTGGGTTGATGTATATGTGTTTTTCAAGTTTGCAGTCACAATGTATTCTGTGTTGATACTGTGTTCTCCTGTTCTCTTGGGAAGTGTGTGGTCATTCTTTTTTACTTTCCTGTGTGCTTAATACCTTTTTTAGTGTCTCCTGTAGAGATGGTCTGGAAACTGCATAGTCTCTTAGGGATTGGATGTGTTGGAAGGATTTTAATTCTCCATCGCTGATGAAGCTGCACTTGGCTGGGTAGGAAATTCTTGGTTGAAATTGTTTATCTTTGAGGACTTTGAAAATTGGACTCTAGTCCCTTCTAGCTTGTAGTGTTTCTGCCAATAGGTCTGCTGCTATTCTGATTGGTCTTCTCGAATAAGTACTCTAACTTTTCTCTCTTGTTGCATTTAGAACTTTTTCTTTTGTACCTACTTTGTGTAGGTGAATTACTATATGTCTAGGGATTGGTCTTCTCATTTGATGTCTTGCAGGGGTTCTCTGACTCTCTTATGTTTGGATGGTTACCTCTCCAGTGAGATGAGAAACGTTTTCTTGAAGAACCTCATGGAATACTTGCTCCAAGGTGTTCTCTGTTTTCCTTTTCTTCTTCTGGGATACCAGTCAGGTATAGGTTTGGCCTCTTGATATAACTCTTGGGGTCTTTGTTCTTTTTTCTGAGTTTTCTTTCTACAGATTAAATTTTTTACAGATTGGGTTACTTCCATGTTTTGTTCTTCAAGTTCTGAGATTCTTTCTTCTGCTTGTTTAATTCTGCTTCCATGCTTGCCATCTTGTTATTTATTTCCTGGATGAAGTTTTTTATGACCAAAATCTGTTACAAGTTCTTTCAGTGTTGCATCTAGTTCTTCTTGAGTATTATTCACTCTATCAATTCATTGACTAATCCCTGTTGTATTCTGGGGCCAGTCCTTGGTGACTTCCATTGTTTGGGCTCTGAATTCTGATTTTTCAGGCATTTTCTCTTTGGTACACTAGGAATTACCTGAGTTTGTTCATTGAATTTTTTCCTCATTTGTGACAGATCTCTTTCTTTCTTCTTTAGTTCCATTATCCAGTGGCAGTGGAAGGGGTTTTCACTTCTGATGTTTGCGCAGTCCTTTATTCTTCCCTGAGCAGGCCTCTGAATTTGTTCTATTTTGAAACAGGGCTAAGGATGGGAAGCTTTGCTGTCTCTTATAGTTTTGAGTGTCAAATAAAGTGGAGGATGGGAAGTTAGGATTCAGAAGCTACTAGCAAATCACAGTGTTCACTGATTGGGGTGTAGCTTCCCTGAGACCCATTTTCCACCTCCACTCTATATGACAATGCAATGGGTACATGTGTGTACTCCCTGAGTCCAAGATAAAGTAACAGCAATGAGAAGAACAAAGAAAAGTAGAATGAAATAGGACAGGCAAAAACAAAACAAAACAAAACAAAAACCCACAGAAAAACAAAAGCAAAAACAAATGTACACATACACACACAAACAAAAAAAACAAACTAGAAAACAAAACAAAATTAAATAAATGAGGAAAACTGAACTCACACACACTCATTTATACCCCACACAAAATGAAAGGAGAAGAAAAAAATATGGGGGTTTGGAATGCAAATCAAACTCTCACATATACATTTCTGCACAAAGAAAAAAGAAGAGGAAAACAAACCAAAAAAACCTGTTCTTTTGTGGCAGTTTCTTTCATTGTTCCACTTAGCTGCTCACAGGTAAGCCCCTCTGTTGTCTCCTGTGAAGCTGCAGCTACATTCACAATCTCCCCAGCTCACAGCCTAGGGAAGGAGTAGGGGGCTGTAGGGGTGGGTGGGACTTCAGTCTTCCCCTCTCAGTCTTGTATGGCCTGGGGAATCCCCTCCAGTGGGGAGGTGCAGAATTGTCTCGTCCCCAGGTTCTGGTAGGGGGTACCCCAGCCCCACTTATTCTGTAGTACAGTCCTCCTATCGTCCTCCTATCATGGCTGACATCCAGACTCTGCCTGGGTTTGTTAAACAACACATTTCTAAATAAGACATGGGTCAAAAAAGAAAAGCAAAAAAATTTTTTAATGTTTTTGAACTAAATGAAAATAATAAACAATTTATCAGGAACAACAGTGTTGTGAAAAAAACTTATAGCATTGAATATATATATTAAAAGGAAGAAATATATAAAATCAATAACAGAAAATTCTACATTAGGAAACTAGAAGATGTGCAAATTAAGTCCTATATAGACAAAAGAAAATAAGTAATAAACATTAATGCAGAAATCAATAAAATTGAAAACAGGAAATCAATAGAGGAAATCCACAAAACCAAAAACGAGTTCTTTGACAAGATTGATAAAGTGGAAAAGCCTTTTCCAGGCCAAAAAAAAAAAAAAGACATAAATTACTAATATCAGAAATACAAGAAGGAACGACACAACAGATTTCATATGCATTAAAATGAAAATAAAAAATAGTATAAACAATTCCATAATGACAAATTTAATAACCTATGTGAAATGAACTAATTTCTTAAAAGACACAATCAGCCAAAACTCACACAAGAAGAAATAAACAATCTAAAGAGGCCTGTAGCTATTAAGTAAATTGATTCAATAATTAATAACCTTTGAAAACAGAAAGCACCAGTCATAGATGAGTTCACTGGTGAATTCTATCAAACATTTGAAGAAGAATTACATAAATTATCTACAACCTCTTCCAGAAGATAGAATCAGAGGAACACTTCCTAGCTCATTTAATGTTCTCCAATATTAAACTCAGACAAAAAATATTGCAGGAAAGTAAAACTACAGATGAGTATCTCTCAGGAAAATAAACACAAAAATTCTCAAAAACATTAGCCAATCAAATCCAGCAATGTATAAAAAGGATTCTACACCATGATCAAGCGAAACTTATTGCAGGTATGCAAGGTTGGTTCATCATTTGAAAATCAATATTGTAATCAATCACATAACAGGCTAAAGAAGAATCACAAGGACATATCAACACTGGCAGAAAAATTATTTTATAAAATCCAGCATCCACTTATAATAAAAATTATTTGCAAATTAGGAGTAGAGTGGATCTTCCTCAACTTAATAAAAATCATCTACAGAAAACTGACAACTAACCCTTCATTAAATGGGGAAACTCATCCTACTAATATCAGGAACAATGCAAGGGTGTCTCCTCTCATCACTGCTTTTCAATATCGTACTAGAAGTTCTAGCTAGTGTAATAAGACAAAGAAAGAAAAAGTATACAGATTGGGAAATATAATTTATTTTGTTCACAGAAGACATAATAATCTGTGTAGGTAATCTGAAAGAACAGACAGAAAACCTTCTGACACTAATAAGTAATTATAGCAAGTTTGCAGGATACAAGGTTAATATATAAATCAATCACATTTCTATATACACAATGAACAAATGTAATTTGAAATTAAAAGCACATTACCATTTACATTAGCACTCAAAAAATGAAAAGCTCAGGTATAAATCTAACAAAAATGTATAATATCTCCATGAGGAAAACTACAAAACTCTGATGAAAGAAATTAAAGAAAAACGACATAAACAGAGAGATATTCCATGTTCATGTACGGGAAAATTCAATATTAAGAAGTCAGTTCTTCCCAACTTGATCTATAGATTTAACACAGTCTTAAAAATATGAGCAAGTCATTTTGTGGAAATCAAAAACTGATTCTAAAGTTTATATGTTGAGGCAGAAGACTCAGGAAAGCCAACTTAATATTGCAGGAGAGAAAAAATATAGGATAACTGACACTATTCAACTTCAAGTATTACTATAAAGATACAACAAAAGATATTGAAGTATTGATGAAAGAACAAATAGATCAGTGGAACAGAATTAGAAAATCCAGAAATAGACCCACATATATAGTCAAACCGATCCTTGACAAAGGAACAAATTTAAACTTTTCAACAAATCGGGCTGGAATAATTTGACAACACATTAAGAAAAATGAATTTATATACATACCTTCCAACCTTTGAAAAATTAACTCAAAATGGATCAGAAACCTAAATGTAAAGCTCAAAACTATAAAATTTCTAGAACATAGCATAAGAGAAAACCTAGATGACCTTGGGTGTGTTGATGACTTTTTAAAAGCAAGACCAAAGCCATGACCTAAGAAAAAAATAACTGAAAAGATGAACTTTATTAAAATTAAAAACCTCTGCTCTGAGAAAGTGTCAATAAATGAGCACACCAGTCACAGATAGGAAAAATATTTGCAAAAAAAACCCTATCCAATAAAGAACTTTTATTCAAAATATACAAAGAACACTTAAAAAAATTAAACAAGCCAGGCTCGGTGGCTCAACCTGTAATCCAGTGCCTTGGGAGGCTGAGGTGAGTGGATTGCCTGAGCCCGCAGGTTCGAGACCCACCTGGGCAACTTGGTGAGACCTCATCTCTACAATAAATCAAAAAATTAGCCGGGCGTGGTAGCGCACACCTATAGTTCCAGCTACTGGAAGACTGAGGCGGAAGGGGTTACCGAAGCCCAGCAGCTCAAGGCTGCGGTGGCCGGGAGTGGCCACTGCACTCCAGTCTGGGCAATGGAGTGAGACTCCAACTCAAAAAAAAAAAAAAAAAAAAAAAATTAAACAAAGGCTAGGTGCCGTGGCTCCAGTCTGTAATCCCAGCACTTTGGGAGGCTGAGGCAAGAGGATTGCCTGAGCTCAAGGGTTTAAGAACAGCCTGGACATTGATGAGACCTCATCTCTACAATAAATCAAAAAATTAGCCATGGTGGCACATGCCTGTGGTCTCAGCTACTTGGAAGTCTGAGGTGGAAGGATCACCTGAGCCCAGCCCATCAAGGTTGCGGTAGCCGTGAGCATGCCACTGCACTCCAGCCAGCTACAAAAACTAAAATTAAAATAAAAATATCCAGGCTAATGCTAGGCATGTGGGTTGAATCTCACTCCTTGTCTCCCTTCCTGTTGCCATGGTTCTGGACACATGGAGCAGATCACCTATTTCCTGACTATAAGGATGTTGAAAGTCAGGCAGAACAAACTCTGGGAAATGCTGAGTCTGTCACTTCAGTGCATCTACAGGTGCAAGTCAAGCTCCGGTATGTCACACATCACTTTTCCCACAATTCCCACTGGATACTGACTGTGGTCATAACTCTGTTTACTGACCTTCCATCTACTTCTGTGACAAATATAGCCATCACAGGGATTATTTGTGTTTTTTTTTTCAGTCAGAGTCTCACTCTGTCACCCAGGCTGGAGTGCAGTGGCATGATCATGATCACTGTAGCCTCGACCTGCTGGGCTCAGTTGATCCTTCTGCCTCATCCTTCCAAGTAGCTGGAAATACTGGTATGGGCCACCACGACCACTAATTTCTTGATTTATTGTAGAGACACAGTCTCGCCAAGTTGCCCCAGTTGGTCTCAAAACCCTCGGCTCAGGCAATCCTTTCACCTTCACCTCCCAACATTCTGAGGTAGGAATTCCTTTTTTTTTTTATTTGAGTTGGAGTCTCACTCTGTCACCCAGACTGGAGTGCAGTGGCAGCTCCCAGCCACCACGGCCTCGACCTGCTGGGCGGCGATTCTTCCGCCTCAGCCTTCCAGTAGCTGGAACTACAGGCGTGCGCTACCATGCCCGGCTAATTTTTTGATTTATTATAGAGATGAGGTCTCGCCAAGTTGCCCAGGCAGGTCTCGATCCCGCGGGCTCAGGCAATCCATGCACCTCAGGCTCCCAAAGCGCGGGATTACAGGCTGAGCCACCGAGCCCGGCTAGGAATTCTTGATGAACACTGACAGGTCTACAATTTGTTCCATTACACTGGTAACAAAAAATTCTGGTTCCCAAATTTCAGATGCAATTTCAACATGATACTCTATTTCTTTTCATTCCATATACTAATCTGAAATCTGAAATCACTAGCAGAACTAATTTGCAAAGAAAAAAAATTAAAATGTTAGAAGGATGCTCTTGTCAGAAGCAGTTAATTTAGGATACAAGCAACTTAACTTCTCCCCAAGGCTCTAAAAAGACTCCTGACATAGATGCAAATCAAGGATACTTGTTTTTATCTCCTCAAACTAAGAAAGTCAGGTTCCCAATGTCCATATTACAGATAATACACCCAACCTCAGGTCACTGCCCAGGTGAACATTTATCTGGAAAATTAACATTTACTGTACCTGAAAAGAGTCCGGAGTTGTCTATCGGTCCGGGAAACAGATTATGTTCACCTACATTGTACATATCCCAGCTGTCAAAGCCCACATACTTCTTCCACTGCTTGAACCACCGGCTGTCAATAAGATACCTAGAGAGAGAAAAAAATTTACGGTAGCAAAAAAGCTGAGGTTATGTTTCTACAGCTGCTCCCTTCATCTTTTAGGGGAGCATTTAATTCCCATATAAAATGCACTCAGACCAAGCACGGTGGCTCATGGCTGTAATTCCAGCGCTTTGGGAACTGAGGTGGGAGGACTGCTTGATCCCAGAAGTTCAAGACCAGACTGGACAACACAGCAAGACCCCCATCTCTACAAAAAATACAAAAATTAGCCAGGTGTGGTAGTGTGTGTTTATAGGCCTAGTTACTTGGGAGGCTGAGGCAAGGGGATTGCTTGACTCCAGAAGGTTGAAGCTGCAGTGAGCCATGATGGCGTCACCATGCTCCAGCCTGGATGACAGCATCTGTCTCAAAAAAACAAAACAGCTGGACACAGTGGCTCATGCCTGTAATCCCAGCAGTTTGGGAGGTGAAGGTTGCAAGGACTGCCTGAGCAACTGCGCAGCTTGGCAAGACCTTGTCTCTACAATCAAGAAAAAAATTAGCTGGGTGTGGTTGTGCATACTTTTTTTTTTTTTTTTTGAGTTGGAGTCTCACTCTGTCACCCAGACTGGAGTGCAGTGGCCGCTCCCGGCCACCGCAGCCTCGACCTGCTGGGCTCCGGCGATCCTTCCGCCTCAGCCTTCCAAGTAGCTGGAACTAC
>CAUYQG010178025.1:0-18126 GCA_963574415.1 Tarsius wallacei | reverse complement strand
GCGGGTTCGAGACCCGCCTGGGCAACTTGGCGAGACTTTATCTCTACAATAAATCAAAAATTAGCTGGGCGTGGTAGCGTGCGCCTGTAGTTCCAGCTACTTGGAAGGCTGAGGCGGAAGGATCGCCGGAGCCCAGCAGGTAAAGGCTGCGGTGTCCGAGAGCGGCCACTGCACTCCAGTCTGGGCGACGGAGTGAGACTCCAGCTCAAAAAAAAGAGAAAAGAATGGAAAAGGGAAACAAGGAAAGTGGGCGCTCAATCTCTGGAAAGAGAAAACAAAACAAAGGTGATTTTCAACTCACTGAGAAGTAAGCCTAAACCATATTGCCAGTCTAGTGTTGTGGAACCCTGGACATTGTCCATGAAGACTGAAATGCAATGGCAGCATGCGGTGGTACCTGGCAATGTAAAGGCCCCGTGTCCCAAATGAAGGCAGGAAGAAATGATGATTTCAGGAGAAGATAAAGCTGCCAAGTTCTGAAGAATTTTCCTTCATCATTTCATTCATAAATGTGACCACACACAAAACAGACCCTGAATGGTGACATCCGAGAATAACATCTGAATGAGGCACCATAGCCTTGGAGTCAACAAATGTTTTAGTCAATATACTGCAGCAGTTATGATTTGCATCTATTTATCCTTGTGGATCTTGGAATGATTCACTTTTGTTTTTAATGATATCATATGATATTTAGTCTTACAATTAACTGAATAGATCCAAAAAATAATCTGCTCATCTTTCCATGGAAATGTTTTGATCTGTAAATGGTTGATACTTTTCCCCAGTATCTTTTTGAACAAAGCCTTTCACGATTTCCAGTGGGTACACTATCAGATATTAACAGCAATGTTTCAGTGCTTTGTAAACTTTTCCATAAGCCACCTTCAGAAATAGTTATTTAGTCAGGCACGGTGGTTCACGCTTGTAATCCCAACACTTTGGGGGCTGAGACAGGAGGATCACCTGAGCCCAGGAGTTCAAGACCAGTCAGAGCAACAAAACAAGATCCCTGTCTCCACAAAAAATAGAAAAATTGGCCCAGCGTGATGGTATGCCCCTGTAGTCCCAGCTACTTGAGAGGCTGAAGCAAGAAGATCAACTGAGCCTAGGATCACACCTGTGGTGAGGCGTGATTGTGCCACTGCACTCCAGCCTATGTGACAGAGTGAAGCCCTGTGAAAGAAAGAAGGAAGGAAGGAAGGAAGAATGGAAGGAAGGAAGGAAGGAAGGAAAGAAGGAAGGAAGGAATTATTCAAATGCAGTCATGCCACGGATATCAATTTATCACTACTTATCCAGAATTATAATTTCTGGGTGGGTAAATAGGGTTATGATGGGGAGAGGCAAGATCAGAAGAGCAGAAAGGAAAAACATTATTGAAAATTATCACTTTTTGTATTAACAATGAGATTCATGATACTTGCAATTCTTGAATATATTTAAATATTTATATAGGCTGAGATAAAAATATTAATAATGGTTATTCATCAGATGGAAAAGCTCTTAATTAGAATAATTTAGACATTGCCCAAGAAAATGATAATATGTGGTACAAGATAAAAATCTATGAGTAGGCCGGAAGCAGTGGCTCCTTCCTATAATCCCAGCACTTGGGAGACTGAGGCCGGAGGATCACTTGAGCACAAGAGTTCAAGATAAGCCTAGGCAACATAGTGAGACCTTGTCTTTTTGAAAATAAAAATAAAAATAGCCAGTTGTGGTGACATGTGCCTGTGGTATTGGTTACTTAAAATGCTGAGGCAGAAAGATACCCTGAGCCCAGAAGTTGGAGCCTGTGGTAAGCCATGATTGTGCCAATGCACTTCAGCCTGGGCTACAGAATGAGATTCCCTGACTCAAAAAAAAAAGAAAAGAAAAAGAAAAATCTGTGAGTTATCTTGGAATAACATCCTCTGAATTGATATCACTATTTCCATTTCCTTAGAAATTTAACTAGTATTTGAGACACTTTCCCGAAATAGCTGTCCATGTGAACTTAGGCAAGTAACCTAACTCTCTGGGCCTTAACATTAAAAGGAAAGATAAACATTAAGATCCCTTCTATCTCTAGTATTTTATGATTGAGTAATAATTAAATTTATTCTGATGTGATTTCCTCACCACAGATGTTTTAAACTCACAAGTACCTTTATTGCATATGTTTTTAGAATAGCTTTAAATAAATTTTGCCCAAAGACAGAAAATTGCTGATTTAGTCACAATTTTTTGCCTCAGGTTTTTTCTTAAGTTTAGTTTTTATTTTCTAACATGTTTTCATGTTCAAAATTTTTTAAAATGTATGGGTTCACCAGATTATCTTAAGATGGGTGATACATGACCATTACTACTTTTGTGTGATGTAATCTATAGATACAATAATGTCATGCACTTAAAGTGTGCCAGACCAGGCAGTTCTACCGCACCTCACAACCCTTCACTCATCCCTGACCCAAGGCATGACTTCCTGAAGGAATAAGGAAGAAAATGAAGCACTAAGGCACTGTGTCAACTCAGTGACTAAGTGGCCCTAACTAGCTGAGTGGGTTCGATCCTTCCCCAAGTTAGTAAATGCTTGTAGCCACAGACAGCACAGAATGTGCCCCTCTTGGCATGTTTTGGGTCTAAGGCAAGGCTCAAGTATCAAGTTTTTAAAGCTTCCCAAATTATGTTAATGAGCAGTGAGGGCTGAAAAAGCTTAGCCAAACGCAGTGGTTCATGCCTGTAATCCCAGCACCTTGGGAGGCGGAGGTGAGAGGAATGTCTGAACTCAGGGGTTCGATACCAGCCTGAGCAACATGGCAAGATCTCGTCTCTACAATAAATCAAAAAATCAGCTGGGTATAGTGGCGCACTCCTGTGATTCCAGCTACTTGGAAGGCTGAGGAGGAAGAATCGCCTGAGTCCCGCAGGTCGAGGCTGCAGTGACTGTGAGCATAGTACCAGTTACTTGAGAGGCTGAGGTAGAAAGATGCCCTGAAGCCAGAAGTTGGAGCCTGTGGTAAACCGTGATTGTGCCAATGCACTCCAGTCTAGGCGACAGAATGAGGCTCTGACTCAAAAAAAAAAAAAAGTGGAAAAACTTGAGACTCTTGGCTTTTCTAAGCACTTGCTCTCCCTGACAATCTGGAGAGCTGTGGGGTTGGGACATTTCTTAGTGGATCCTGGCCTCACCACAGATGTACTGCATTTGGATATCCGAACAATTCTCTTACCTCCTATGCTAGTATGTAAGCTGCTTTCAGAGTAGGTTCCTAGCCTCACACATCTACATATCCCTCACCGCACCTAGCACAATACTTCATACCTAATAATGCTTCCAGATTAACATAGAAGTGAATTCTGACCTTTGTAGCCCAACTTCATTAGGCGATTGGAATAAGTCAAAGGGAAAGTATCAAGTTATTTTCTGTATGAACTAAATTAAAATGTAAAATCCCTTCACAAAGTCAATCACATTTGAAATAATACTGATGAGTCTTTAGAAGCAAGGCAAAAGTTATTATCAGGCATCTAGAATATATTATCTTGAAACCAGTAACATAATTGCAGGCCCATTTTTTCCTTTCAAACAGTTATGTGACTGTTTGCAAAAGTGTGGGCATTTTATTTATCCATTATTTTTATTTAGAGACAGGGTCTTATACTGTCACCCAGGCTGGAATGTAGTGATACAATCAGAGCTCATTGTCACCTCAAACTCCAGGGTTCAAAGGATCCTTCTGCCTGAGCTAGAACTACCACACCTGGCTAATTTATTTTTTAATAAAGGTCTCATTATGTTGCCCAGGCTGGTTTTGAACTCCTGGCCTCAAGTGATTCTCCCAACTTAACCTCCCAAAGTGCTGAGATTACAGGCATAAGCCACCACGCCTGGCCCAACATTTTAAAAATACTAACAGCATTTCTATATTATTCAGCTATTACTAAGTGCCTAAATGGAGAAAGTCATTCAATAAATATGTACTGAATGCCAACCATGTCGGTGGTAAGTATACAGCAGTGACAAGACAGCTTTTATGGAGTTAACATTCTAGCACACAAGATAGCTAGTTTATTATTCAATTACATTTGAAGTAAATGCTATGAAAGAAAAGTAGAGTAATTTGGATATATAACAGATTAATCTGATTTAGTCATGAGGTCAAGGAAATGCCACTTGAGCTGATCATTAAAGAATTAATAGGAATTTACTATGAGAGAAGGGAGAATATTCAGGGGTAAGAAACAGCAAGTAAGAAGACCCTACAGCCAGGAATGTGAAGCCTAAAGAAGGTCCTTGTGACTAGAGTTCAGAGGGCAAAGAGTTGGTAAGTGACGACTCTTGTGAGGTAATCCATAGTAGGACCTTATTAAAAGTTTTGGTATGTACCTTAAAAAAAAAAACAAAAAAACCAGAAAACCATAAAAATTGAGGAGGACCACAGTCAGACTTACATTTCTCTTTTTTTGTTGTTATTTTTTTTAGTCAGAGTCTTACTATGTCACCCAGGTTGACCATCCTTCCACCTCAGTTTTCCAATAGCTGGAACTACAGGAGTGCACCACCACACCTGGCTAATTTTTCTTGATTTATTTTAGAGACGAGCTCTCGCCAAGTTGCCCAGTCTGGTCTTGAACCCCTGGGTTTAGGCAATTCTCTCACCTCAGCCTCCCAGAGTGCTGGGATTACAGGCATAAGCCACTGGCTCAGACTTATATTTTTTCAAACCACCCTGACTGCAGTGAGAAGAACGGATGCAATTGGAAATGGGAGGAAGTTGAAGGGAAAAGACTATCAAAAAGCTTGTTTAAGTAGTCAAGGCAAAAGATATAGTATCTCCAACTAAAGGAGGGACTGTGGAGATGAAGAGAATTGAATGGCTCAAGAAATAGTTAGAGCCAACAGCAATAGGACGTGGTAGTCAATTGGACATGGGGTAAAGGAGGAAGATGAATAAATACTGATCCCCAGTCTTCTGGCTTGGATCACTGGGCAATTACATGCTGATGCAGTTCATACATGGGCCTCTACTATTTTATTCACTACATTTTCTTTATTTTTTATTATTATGAATCTATAATAGTTGTACATACTTATGGATTACACGTAATTTTTTTTTTTTTAAGTTGGAGTCTCACTCTGTCGCCCAGACTGGAGTGCAGTGGCTGCTCCCAGCCACCGCAGCCTCGGCCTGCTGGGCTCCGGCGATCCTTCCACCTCAGCCTTCCAAGTAGCTGGAACTACAGGCGCGCGCTACCATGCCCAGCTGATTTTACATGTAATTTTTAGATACAAGTATACAACGTATAATGATCACATCAGGACAATTGAGGCATCCATCACCTCAAGCATTTATTATTTCTTTGAATTAGGAGAAATAAGATCTAGTGTTCAATACAAGAAAATATCTAGCACTGGGAAATAATGAATAAGGCCATTTGAGTGATAATAGAATATCAAAATAGCTCTGTTCCTGGTACTGCTCTAGGATAGATGATAGGTAAGATAGGTGATAGATTAGATAGATAGATAGATAAATATGACAGGTAAGATAGGTAGGTGATAAGAGTGTAAGATAGGTAGATGATAGGTAAGATAGAATATAGATTAGATAGATAGATAGATGAATAGATAGATAGATAGATAAAGTTTCCCAAAACCTTATGGCAAGTCTGTGAGATAGGTTCTACACATTCCCCAGTTTACTGATGAGGAAGCAGAAGCACAAGGAATTAAATAACTTGCTAAGTCACACAGCTAGTAAGTGACACAGTCCCTCAAACACTATATTCGGCAACCTACTTGTATTGAGTTTGAATGGATTTATCAATGCTTGGATTCATAGGTCTGGAATTAATAGAAGCCTGGATTGGAAAAACTGTTACATAAGAGAACATAAAGTTACATTTCAGAATTAAGAACATGACTTGATTCAATCGGTCCTTGGAGACCAAACACTCTTTCTTCAGAATAAAAACTGTGAAATGGAGCAGATGAATCTTGGTGCTCTTCCCAAAGGATGTTCTGTTTAATTACAATGTGGACATCAATACCACAGCATGTCACCTACCCGCAGTTGTCCCCCTCCACAGGCACAATGTGGGGCTCAGATCAACAGATTCAGTCTCAGATTTCTCTTACAGTCTGTGCCCTTGGAAAAGTTGCTTTACCAATGTGAGACTCAGTCTCTTCATCTACTAAATGAGGATTTTTTTTAAAAACTGCTTTCACACTTATTATGATTAGATGACATAACGTATATGCCAGACCAGGAACTATATTTTAAAATTATTCTCCATTGTACCATCCCTCCAGCCTCCTAATTAGTATAACAGGGCTATAACACAATTATTTTTTATTTTACATTAATTGAATTATAATACATTTGAAGGAGAACTGAAAAGGAGGAGAGAAAACAGTCTATTTTTAGCCTTCTATTTTTGGCATGCATCCAAAGAAACTTAACATCAGAAAGGAGGATGTCAGAGAGAATGGGGAGGTGTGTAACTACCTTGAGTCTTACACTCAAATATTCAGAGTATTTAGAATTCTTTGTGTTTTAAAAAAACTGAATATGTATTCCACCCACCTACCACCACAGAAAGAATTTTAGAGGCAGCAGGCCTGTACTAACTTGTGCCACGCCATTTTGTTTGAACTCTTGTGGTAACATTAACCTTCGACGTAGCAAGAGCTAGCAGGGTTTGCTAAAAAGAGAGAGTGAGAGATTCTGCAGGAACTTCTTAAGTGCTTTTAAAGCAAACATCTGAGTCACAGTGGGAGAAATTCACTTTTTAAAATTGGGGCTTTTCATTTTACCTTTCATTGAATGTTTATTCACCAGCATGCTGGAATTATCGAATTTTCATCAAGTTCTTATTTAAGTGCTTGATCAGTGCTAACTGTGAATCCAGTGCTATAGGACTATAGGTTTTTTAAAAATAGAGTTAATTCCTGACTGTCAAGGAGCTTTCATGCTAGGGAGGTGAGTTAAAAAATATATTTTTTTAAAAGTCTAGATAACAGAAAAGAAATTTTGTTAAAATGCACTAGTGCTTTTTCCACTGGAAATGGGAAATACATAGAGAAAAAAAGTGAAAGTAGAGGAACTAGAAAAACAAAAGTAGGAAAGAAATTATTCATGAAGATGAATAAATCTTAGCACAATGACTACAGCCAGTCTGAATCATTCTTCCTTTGCATAAACATTCCAGAGTTGTAAGAATGGCTCACACCCCGACACCAGCTGGAAGGAAAAAGAAAAGAGGTTCATTTCTGTAAAATACTGAGCTTGTTACCAGTTTCCCATAACACTTAAACAGACGTTAACAGTGAATTCATTCAAATATTTTCTAGCAAGTTGAAAAATAATGTGTTTTTAGAAGTTGCGATCAACTCTATGGGCCTCCACTATTAATAAGCTTTATATAAACCACATTTTATTTATTTTTTATTATGAATTTATAATAGTTGTACATATTTATGGGGTACATGTGATTTTTAGATACGAGCATACAATGTATAATGAACACGTCAGGGTATCTAGGTATCCATCACCTCAAGCATTTCTCATTTCTTTGAGATAGGAGAAATAAGATCTAGAGTTCAATAGTGTGACAGGGTAACTCTAGTTAACAGTAATTTTTTGATCTTTCAAAAGAACTAAGAGTGAAATTGGAATAAATTCCATTTTGAAGTAAGAATACTTGCTGCTAGTTGGGCAGCTAAAAGTCCTGAGATTTTAGACAAACTTTTAGTATCTGTTAATCTGCTAATTACAGGTGGAAGAGATTTCTGCTGTCCAGGGCAAAAGTTAGCCCAAGAGAAAAAATGTCAGGAGTCATGTGTATAATTGATCCTTTGAGAGCTTTTGGTTGATGAGTTATTCCCATTAATGTGGAAGCAACAATGATAATAGCCACAGATCACAGGGCCATTGGTGAACCCTTCACAGTCACCTATTTCCTCTCTACAAAGTGACTGAAACAAAACCCCTGATCTTCCCAACTGAGTGAGCATCCAGGGGTTCTTGAATTTATCGAAGGAGGGCTTAATTTACAAAGGGAAAAATAAAGGCCATTCTTGGGCTGTTTGCCTTTAATAATAGTTTCCCAATGTTTTCTACCCTAACCTGGTGTTTCAGGTTATATTGTAAGTACTTTATGAACCTCAAATATCCATTTAACCATTTTCAGTAAAGCAACCAACTGCCATGACTTCTAGGTTTGCTCTCTTATGACTACTGCAGCTTCTGTCCTTCATGTCTTATCAGGTAGGCACTGGCTGCGGTCTTATCCCTTCCTTAAGGGTTGTATTTCAAGAGCTCCTTTATCTGAAGGTCTGAGAGCCCTGTGAGAAAAATATCCTTAAACACTTTCTACAGAAAAGGAAAAGAGCAGCGGTGAAGCACTTAAAATATCAAACAGTGGGTATAAATCACTCAGTACCTCATCCCCTTTTTGCTGATGTAAAGTCCATTTCCATGGCAACAGGGATTAGAAATAGCAACCTATGAAAAACACTGGGTTTATTGGAGCACATGGAAGTTTTAGTTTGGTTTTCAGCCAAATCTTGAAAAAAACAAATCTTTGACTATTACCTACATGCTATTTTTATCACTTTTGAGAAGTAATGTTTGAACTATGGATTAAGGGAAAATCATTATTTTCCACTTAATAAAGACAATCAAAAACAACATTTGGGGGACAGGGAATGCTAAAAAGCTCTTTGTGTTTTCTATTTTCTATTTCTACTCTGCCTAATGTAAGTATATGACAACAAAATATAACAGTTATCTCTCCTGATATGTAGATTTATTTACAGGTTGGAACTTGGTGTTTTTTTTTTTTTAACCGATGTCTGTCTTCAAGCATTGCCACACTGTTTTCATTCACAGATGAAAGACGTATACCTTAGAAATGGAGAGAGGCCTAATAATGCTTTATTCCATAATTAGATGCCTCCCTCTGCTTGATTATTAAACTGCTTACTTAACAATGCAGTAAACTACCGGCCGGGCACGATGGCTCATGCCTACAATCCCAGTACCTTTGGAGGCTGAGGTGGGAGGATCACTTGAGGCCAGGAGTTCAAGATCAGCCTGGGCAACATAGCAAGACCTCATCTCTACAAAAAATAAAAAAATTAGCCCGGTATGGTGGCATGCACCTGTAGTCCCAGCTACTCAGGAGACTGAGGCAGGAGAATCACCTGAGCCCAGGAGGTCTAGGCCATGGTGAGTCGTGATAGTGCCACTGCACTCCAGTCTAGGGGACACAGTGAGACCCCGACTCAAAATGAAATAAAATAAAAATGAAGCAGTAAATTGTAAATCTCAATGAGCCAGCTTCAAAGACAATCTGGCATACAAGAGTAAGCAAACGATCTGTGGTCAGGAAGTACAGGTATGATGACACTAGAACCCATTAGGGGCTGACATTTCTCCATACCTATCATTCCCATTTTCATTTCTCATTCTTCGAGACCCAGATCAAAATTCACCTCTCCCTATGAAGGCCTCCAGGTTTACATTAGTCGATTCTCCTTGTTCACAGATGCCTATGTGCAATTTCACCTACTAGCTAACATTTATTTGTAACCCCCAATCAATACTCACTATGTTTCTGAGATCACTCACAGAAACATGCACAATGGCACCTTGCTGCTGAGGTCAAACAAGGTAACACTGCCTTGTTTCAGTTGTTATATTGTAAATGTTCTTTTTGTGATGTCATACTTTTTGCATTCTTATGTTTTCATTAGTGCTTTTGCTGCTTAAGATGGTCCCAGAGCTCAGGGCTGAAGCACTATTTAGTGCTCAGGATACAATGATGTGCCTTACAGAGGAAATACATGTGATTGATAAACTTCATTCAGGCATGAGGTACAGTGTTGCTGGCATGAGTCCAGTGCCAATAAATCTGCAGTGTATATTAAAGAAGCTATCTTAAAACAGAAACACACATAGAACAGGTTATTAATTGATCAGTTGATAAAAATGTTGTAACCAGAGGATCGTAGGAACCTAACCTTGTATTTCCCCTAGGAGCAATGCTTAATTGCTGAAGCAATTAGTTTCGGTATTCCCTAATTCAGTGCTTGCAGCAACTTTATAGAATATAACTACTGCAGATAATGAGAATCAGCTGTAGCTTAAACTACTCTTGCTCTCATTTTAAACTAGTCTCTACCTCCTAATTGGTCCCTTATATTCTAACTGTTGGTATTATCCTGTCTAGTTCTTTCTTATATCCTTTTTCTTATAAATAATAACATAGTATCAACTCTCAGTGGTTGAGCTCTCACTATGTGAAAGTCAAGGTACAAAGAGCTGTATAAACATCCCATTTGTGGGTGACTCATCTCCCAAATTAAATGGCAGTTTCCTTTATTCAGGGATCTCATCATTTCTTTAATGCATAATATTGTCTAGCACAGAGACAGGCCCATAAACCCTGCTGAAAAATTAAGGTAGTTTTGCTATTTTCATTCTTGTCATACATTTCATTAGGTGAGTATTTTTGAAAAGTGACGTCATCCAAGTAAACTTTCCATAGTGATTAATGATTATACTGATAATCGTATTTTTCATCCTTATGTATATTGAGCACTTATGACTTTCAAACATTGTGTTTAGTGCTTTATGTACATAATCTCATTTTTATCATTAAAACTACCTTATTAAAAAACTTGATGCAAGTTTTTTAGTAACTTTCTAAAATCACATCTCCTAAGGGATATGCTGACTCATTTTTAGTAGCTTTCTAAAATCATATCTCCTAAGGGATAAAATTGGATTTGAATGCATAGGTGCTTACCTATTCCAAGTATGGGCCCTCTTTAAATAAGTTTCTTAAATTCCCTGTAGAAAACCAGTTAATAATTATTAAAATTTAAATTGCTTACTCTGGGCCAAGTGCTGTCTAAGCAACTTGCATAGATCAATTTATTTAATCCTCACAACAGCTTATAAAATTGATTATATTATCTTTCTTTTACAGGAAAAGACACTGAGCCATAAAAATTTGAAGTAACTTGCTTGAGGTCATACAACTAGACAATAAGTAGCAAAGTCAAGATTCAAACACAAAGTATTCCAGAATCTGGTTCTCAACTGTTTCATAATACTGCCTTCGATCCACGGATATACTTTCTCTGATGCTGTATAATGACAAAAGGCAACTCTGAATGTATTAAAGATGCTAAGTAAAGTTATATCTAATTAACCATAAAAGCATAAATGTTTGAAAAATAAGAATAAACAAGCATGAAGGAAATGTGGTTTATTCTACAGGCTATGCTTGGTGGACCTGGGATAAAACAGAGTTCTGGTCTCTCCCTTAGTTCATATGGCTATGTTGTACTTCAAACAGAACTTCCCAGAATCAGAACAGCTGACCACAGCTATTGCCACATCACAATTCTGGGGTTAGACATACCCAAGCTGGACTCAGCTCCAGCATTGATTAGTTATGGGATGCTAGGCAACTAGCTCACCTTCCATCATTTTTCCAACGATTTTAACACCATTCTGCTCATAGACCTGATATGAGAAATAATACGATAAAATATACAAAGAAACTAGCAAAACAAACAATAGGTCATCAATAAACAGTGGTCCTGTACCCCTACAGATCCTTACTTCTCCACTACCAGATTAGGGCACTTGAAGATCAAGACCAATTCAGATCAAAGAGGAGCTCACCCTTTGAACCCTGAGATTTAAATTACTAACCACTGTCGTGTTGCCCCAGAAATAGCTCCTGTCCAACTAGAGAAAGAAACTCTACTTAGAAAACCAGGACCAACGCTGGTCTGGGTGGCTCAGCCTGTAATCCCAGCACTGTGGGATGCCAAGGCAAGTGGAATGCCTGGGCCCACAGGTTCGAGACAAGCCCAGGCAACTTGGTGAGACCTTGTCTCTACAATAAATCAAAAATTAGCCGGGCATGGTAGCTTGCACCTGTAGTTATGGCTACTTGGAAGGCTGAGGTGGAAGGATTGCTGGAGCCCAGCAGGTCAACGCTGGGGTAGCCGTGTGTGTGCCACTGCACTCCAGTCTGGGTGACAGAGTGAGACTCCAACTCAAAAACAAAAACCAGGACCAACAGCCCAATGAAGTAGCATAATGTGGTAGTTAAGCATCTCATTTTGGAATTAAAACAACTGAGTTTTAATACAAGCCATGAATCTAACTGGCTTTATGGCCTTGCATAAATGACATAATTGATCTGACCCTTTCATTTTTCAGTCTGCATGACAGAGTTCCTGAAATGATTATCAAGCTAACCCTTCTACAGTCCAGGTCCTATTGAGTAACAGTGACTGTGTGACTGCCATTGTCTGTATTCTGTCCACCTTCACTTGAATAGGGAGCTAGGTTCTGCCTTCACACCTACAAACCACCACATGCATTGGCATTTCTTATCCTCTCTCAGGGGCTTTCAGGACTATTGGATGACAGGATATCCACAGGTGATCCACGCTTGAGGAAAGCTACACTGTGTCCAATTCCTCTCTGTTTCCTGATCCTCACCAGTCATGGGTTCTCCCTCTCCCTGCCCCCCTCGTTTTTTAGTAGTGATGGGGGTCTCACTATATTGCCCAAACTGTTCTCAGACTCCTAGGCTCAAGCCATCCTCCCACCTCAACCTTCCAAAGTGCTGGGATGATAGGAGTGAGCCACCTTGCCCAGCCCCCTTTCTTTATAGCTCCACTCTACTCACACCTTTCTCTCTCTGGCTGCCTCTGGATGCCTTCAGTCTCTTTCCCCGACTTCAAGTATGATATTTTGGAGGTGAAATTATGGTTTTGTAAACCAACAACAAAGTCTTTCTAACTACACTTAGACTCCAGATTTCTCCGAGTGTTTGTTTCTGCTTCTACTGCAGACCCAGGGTATTCTTAAATTACCGATACGAGAGTAGAAAAGATTTATTTACAGAACATTTACATCTGTCTGCCCCCCCCCCCAAACACTCACACAGAGGGGATCCAAAAACCTGGAATTTATTTATTTAAAATATTTTATTTATTCTTTTTTTTTTTTTTTTTTTGAGTTGGAGTCTCACTCTGTTGCCCAGACTGGAGTGCAGTGGCCGCTCCTGGCCACCACAGCCTCAACTTGCTGGGCTCCGGCGATCCTTTTGCCTCAGCCTTCCAAGTAGCTGGAACTACAGGCGCACGCTACCACGCCCGGCTAATTTTTTGATTTATTGTAGAGATGAGGTCTTGCTTGCCCAGGCGGGTCTCGAACCCGCAGGCTCAGGCAATCCACTCACCTCACCCTCCCAAAGGTGCGGGATTATAGGCTGAGCCACCGAACCCGGCTTATTTTTTATTTTCTTGTTATCTTATTGTTAGCTCAACTTTCTCATTGCCATTAACATGTCTACTTATAAAAGCCATTTTCCCTTCATCCAACTTTGCTACTTCTATCTGCTTTGGTATAAGGATTCAGATAGCCAAGTTGTTAGAAGTGAGGATCTGAGGGCCTATGTGATAAGTAAAATTTTTTGTTTGTTTGTTTGTTTTCAGGTGATATATCCTAGTTGCCATTTGGAGCTCTGGTTTACCTATTTGTTGGCTACTGGTATTTACTTGACACTTGACACTGTTTAGTAATTGAGTCACCCACTATTTGTAACTATTGATCATAATCCTTTGATTCTGTGGGTCTTATTTTCCTCCTCTTTTGGATATTAAACTCCTTGGCCAATAGACTGGTTTTGGATTTTTACTGTCATTTTCTGGAGAGATGATAGGGACCCTATTGATTTTAAATTTATTCTAAAGAAAATGACCATAAGCCTAAGTGTGATATGAAAATGATATATTTTTGAAATATTTGAAAATAATCAAAATGCAATCAGTAGGGACATGGTTAAATACATTATGATATAGCTGTACGTTGCAATCATATTTAGCCATTAAAAGGCATAAAATATAATTATGCAAACTAATCTGGAAAAATGTGAATGATATATTGTTAAATAAAAGAAACAATTTGTAGATTTTGTAAAAAGAAATTTTGTAAAAAGAAAAATTAAAAAATTATATATGAATAATATAAAAATTTGAATCTAATAGTTACATATAATTATATCAGGGGTGGGATTTGATGAATACTGAAAGGAGAGGAGAAGTGGCCATAATATTTTCACTTCCTACCTAAAATAATTTTTTATAGAATGATGGGCAAATTTTCCTCAACATATTTATGAAAATGTTAAAACATACAGCAAAGTTGAAAGTGTGTTGCACTGAACATATAACTACCACCTAGATACTACTGTTGACATTATGTAATACTTGGTTTATCACATATCTGTGGGTGATTTTTATGTTTTTTTTGTATTTCCAGACTTAATTACTTATTTAAAAAATTAGTCTGAAGCCTTTTGCTAAGTGAGACTCTTAGCCTATCTCAAAGCACCATAATGTCATATTTAAAGGTTTTACTGATTTGGGCAAACACAGAAACAAGTACTAATAGAGAGTGTATTAGATACCCTTACCTTAGATACCTTTTCCTTTTTTTTTTTTTGCTATGAATAATGTTGGCCGAGTGTCAGTGAACTTGCCCCTTAGGGTTGGTAACTTGCATGAGTTCCTAGGCATCCTCTGAGTTCTCTCTCAATGCATTGACTCGGATCTATGCCTTTACATGTAGGCAGCTGTGCAAAAAACGATGTGCTTTTATCGCCTTATTTGGTTTCCTTTTTCAGGATATTACATTCTGAGACATTTCTGAAAATACTCAGCTTTTGACAGTAAATATAAATTATTTGTGATTCCACTGAGCCACTGCTTGATTTTAGAGTGTTGAGTGGTGAACACTTTAAGGTGCTTGGGAACAGGCTATGTTTTCTTTTGGTCTTACATAGTCTCGTTTGAAGAAGGATTATTCATTTGAGGATGGGCTATGATTTGCAGGGAAGAAATTATTTTGGAGAATAATGAGTACTTAGTAATAAATTTAAAAATGTAGAATATGAATAAATTTGGACCAGATCTAAATTTCAGGACCTTTTATTTACATAATTCAGTTTAACAGGTGGAATTTGCCTATTTTGTTGGTGTCCATTACCTCCTTCCCCTCCTAAATAGAGGAAAATTAACCTGAGATCTGCATAATTTCTCTCTGGCATGTCATTCTAGTCCTATTTCCTATAGTTCCTTGCCTCCTCCTCTGCAGATTACACTCTAGTATTATCAGATTTCTTTCTCCTCTAAATATCCCATGCACCTTTCTATTTTGTGGAATTTCTTCTCTTCTTTTCTTCCCTTCTGTACTTTCACTCCCCGCTCTGTGTGCTCTTTCTGGTCCCCAACTACCCACACAGACACACACCTATTGCTCCTGTTCCTCTCTCTGTTTAGCTGCAGGATTTTCTCTGTGAAACTTCTGGAAACCTATTATCTAGAAATAATCACTTCATACTTAGCATTTCCACAGCCCTTTATTTACATTTTATCTCTTTTACTTAACTGCTTCTCAGTGTATGGCCTGCGGAGTAACAGCAAAAGAAGCCTCTGGGATTTGACTAGCAATGCAGAATTTTGTCCTACACTTCCTGAATGCGAATCACCATTTTCCAGAGCTCTCCAGATCATCCTTATGCATACACGTATTTACTATTTGAGAAGCGCTCTCTTTGAGCAGATATCCAACTTTACTTTTCACTTGGTTGCTTTTATGTCAGTGGTTTCTGATAAAATCTGTCTCGTGATCAGAGACTCAGAGACTGTTTCCTCAGCTTTCCTTTGTAAGACAGGATGGAGTACTCTGCACACAGTAGGGGCCCTTAACTGTGTTGTTGAATGTAAACTTGTGCTTTCAAAGAGGAGTATGTAAGGGAAACATACACATACAGAATAGTTTCACGATTCTGGCAGACAAGAAGTCTTTCAAATTGTCTCATGCCCATCATTGCTGTGACTGGGTTTTCTAAACCCTGTTACAAAGGGATTTACCCCTTATCAAATCTCAGTTTCCTCCTCTCACTTATTTGAGGAAAACTGTAATGGTATGGGGGACTCCAGCTTTCAGAAGCTCAGGTGAATTCAGTGTCCAAGGGATTATACTTAAAGCACAGATACATACTTTGTATTAATATATTAGTTATACGGTTATAGCTGTATAACTGTCATAATTGTGTATTTGTTTCAAGAATTGCAAGCCTGATCACAAGGTCAGAGTAAGGCCCAGAGTGAGATTTTGGGCGTATCTGATCTTAGGAAAATAACATTGTTTTAGTTGATTATGTTTCCTTTTGTAAAATTTGGCAAGAGGGAAGCTTCATATTTTCAAAAGAGCTTTTTCTATCTTCCGTAACAGACTGCCTTCAGGTTCTTTCTCCCAATGTCTCCATCATCTCCACTTACCCTGACATTACTGTTTTTCTTATTGTTTGTCATTTGGGTCATCTCTTCTCACCTCTACTTATATATTTTACAGTTTTCTTAGTTATTCTACTCTTACTTCGATACTCAAAACGTCTGTATTGTATAACTCTGGTGATGTTGCTGATCCTTCACAAAAATTATGAGTGTAATGAATAAAATTATAATAAGTATAAATAAATATACAAAATAAAATTAATAAGAATAAATAAAAAGATAAGTAAATATAAATAAAATACACTTATAAGTAAATATAATGATCAATATTTTAAATATAGTGAAATAAATATAAATAATATAATTATAGACAAAATAAAAATAAAAATAAATAAACAAACAAATGATAATTTGACTCGTAGAAGAACAAACCCAGTGGACACTTGCTATGTTTTTCTGTTACTAAAACCAAATTTTCAATATATGAACTTGTTATATTTACTTCTTTTAGTTTACTGAGATTATGAAATTGTGTGAAGATTACTTTCTAGGTTTATTGGCTAATTTTTAGTATACATTTTCTAGGTCTGTGCTCTCCATGTGACATTTTGATGAATATGGAATGAGTTATAGAAAACAAAACAAAACAAAACTTGTTTTGCCTTCAAACCTTAAGGTTATCACAATGAAACAGAACAGATAAGATGTGCACACATAACCAAAAAACACTAACAAATATGTTAAAAAAAAAAAGTCATAGAGTCTTTGTTTAGAAAAATCCAGGAAGTCATGAATATGCAGAAATGGCAGGGAAGTTTTTAGAGCATTGTACTTGTTTAGATGAATTCTGGTTATTATTATTCAGATACTTTCTGTTGCTTTCTCTCTCCCTCTCCTTCCCCTCCTCTTCCTTTCTGCTGAGGCATGCATAGTTAGCATGGGCTTAGTTTAGAAGTAGTTAGGAAAGTTTTCTCAGACAGGTGTAATTTAGACAACGGAGGTAAGCATTCAGATTTTTTAAATTTTTTATTGTAAAAATGTGGAGTACTGTGGGGGACCAGCCCCTGCGGAGAGATTTAGAGTGTCCCTGGAAGGTGTGGTGGCGTCAGTGATTATTCCTGGGGAACAAAGAGATTAGACTCCTGTCTAGTGCAGGAGCTGATACACTGGACTCCTGTCTAGTGCAGAAGCCGATTCTGCAGGAGAGATAGATATAGAGAAAGAAAGAGAAAGAAAGAGAATGGACCACTGTTCAAACGGATTGAGCAGAAGCCGTTTAATGGAGGTTTTCATGCTCCTTTTATCCTAAATTTTCGTGGGTTAAATCACAAGACTGTCACGTGAGCACAAAGCCAGGTGGATGAGGGCCGCCCCCCCACCCACCAGGTGTTTTCTCAGGTATGAGGAAGGACAATCCCAATAAAATCACAAGACGTTTACATGAACACAAGGTGAGGTGGGTGGGAGGGCGTCCCCCACCCACCAGGCGATTCCTTAAGCATGAGGGAGGGTGATCCCAAAATTATCTTACTGTTCCTCATGCTTGGTTAATATTCCTCAGAAGCAATACAACATTTCTAATATCATAATATTCTAATGATCAATAACTTTTAAAACTTATGCATACATACCATTTAACGACTAAAGTTAATCCTAACGCCTTTGTATTTTACGCTGATTCTATCTAAGCTATAAAAAACTCTTAATTATAGCTCAAACCAGTTCCTAAGGAATGTGGCCTAGTCCAGAATACAGGCTGGGCTCTTCTTGGAACAACTGATTACAATCTCTTAACAAAATGG
>CAUYQG010178020.1:0-14798 GCA_963574415.1 Tarsius wallacei | reverse complement strand
CTCAAAATATGTCAAAGAACTTTATTATGGAGTAAAGTATTTTGTTGTCTTTCAAAGGTCACAGGATATCATTTTAACATAAAAAATCAATTACAAGCCAGGCTCGGTGGCTCAGCCGGTAATCCCGCGCTTTGGGAGGCCGAGGTGAGTGAATTGCCTGAGCCCGCGGGTTCGAGACATGCCTGGGCAACTTGGCGAGACCTCATCTCTATAATAAATCAAGAAAATTAGCCAGGTGTGGTAGTTCCAGCTACTTGGAAGGCTGAGGCGGAAGGATCGCCGGAGCCCAGCGGGTCGAGGCTGCGGTGGCCGGGAGCGGCCACTGCATTCCAGTCTGGGCGACAGAGGGAGACTCCAACTCAAAAAAATAAAAATAAATAAAAATAAATAAAAAATAAAAATAAAAAGGCAAAAAAAGTGTATATATACATACATAAGCCTGCACACATCTTTCCTTGATTTTATCAATTTTTTCCTGTGTCATTGTGTCGTTTCCACTCTACTATTGAAACCATCCAACAAGTCTTTTAAAAATTTCAGTTATTATGCTTTTAACTTCTATTGTAACTACTATTTCTTTGCTGAGATTTTTTTATTTGACTCAGTAGACTTTTAAATTACTTGTTGAATCATTTTTATGATGATTACTTTATCAAATTTTAGAATCATTGGGTACTTATAAAGATTTGTTACGCAGGTATATTGTGTGAAGGTGAGGTTTGGCCTTGTGTCGAGCCCCCTCTCCCCAGTTTTGAGCATGGTATCCAATGGGTGGCTTTGTCTCCTTTATTACCCCTCCTTCTTTCCCTTCCTCAACAATGCCCAGTGTCTTTTGTTCCCATCCTTGTGCCCATGTGTGCCCAATGTTTAGTACCCACTTATGAGTGAGCATATGTGGTACTGAGTGTTTTGTTTCGTGATAATTCACTTAGAACAATGGTATCCTGCTATATCCATGTTGCTGCAAAGGACATGATTTCATTCTTTTTTTATCGCTGGATAGTCCATAGTGTTTATGTACCACGTTTTCTTTATCCAGTTCAGTTGATGATATGCATATGATGACTACTTTAAAGTCTTTGCCAGATAATTCTAATATCTAATTCATCTTGGTATTGGCATCTGTAGATTGTCTTTTCTCATACCTGTTGTGATTTTCCTGATTCTTGATATGATGAGTGATTTTTTAATAAATGTTGTTCCATGTATTTTGTATATTATATTATGAGAGTCTAAATCCAATTTTATCTTCTTTTTTTAGCAGTCAGTTTTCCTGTTTAGGAATGTACAAAACCTAGGCTGGTGTATATATTCCACTTTTCACTGGGCCCTGGAAAAAATTAGAGCACTGTCATACACTGCCTAATGGAAGATTAGTGGATGAAAGTTCTGCTCCCCACTTGGCCTTGCTAATAGCTTCCTGGTGAGAATGGGGCACTCACATCACCTCATTGCCTCTAAGTGGGAGTGTAAGCTCTGCTCTTCACTGGGACCGCTGACATGGAAGGGAAAAGCATAATGCTGACTTAAAAAGCCTTGTTGCCACCTGATGGGAGCAGATGCTTAATCCACTGCTGTGTATTGCTGACACCAGGGGAGAAAAAGGGGAAGGCGGAGTACCAACGCCTCCCACTTCCCTCTGCCTTCTAATCACTGATGGATGCATGGGGACCGAGGTTTTCTACTGGGCCCTGATGGCATCATTGGTGGGGAATAAAGTAAAGTGGTGAGGAATCTAATCCCATACCATCTTATCAAGCCTCGCTGCTGCCTGGTAGGGGTGGAGGCTCAGCTCACACTGGACCACTGACATTGCTTTGGCACTAAATAAACTCCCATTTCCCACCTTGGCATTGCTGAAACTACAGGGGTAGATTGGCAGTTTTTCTGTTGGCTTTTGCCTGTGGTAGGGTAGGAATTTCTGAAAAGGTTTTCTGTTCACAGGCCACCCTTTTCCTGCACATTTAGCTAGAGCAAACAGCTTTTCTTGGAGCTTATGTAAATTACATTTGTTGGACGTTCTGGGTTCAAGACTTTTGCCATATTCTATCCAGCATGTATGGGACACAATAAGGAAACCGAGATAATTCACTACCATGTCATTCTTAATTTCTGAGCTTTCTAATCAGTCCACCCTGTTCTTTTCACCTTTCAAAAATCTTTCTATGTTGGTTTATTGTGTGTGGCCAGGGTATTCTTGTTGATGTTGTGAGAGAGAGCACCTGGGAGGAACACAGTTACTCCATCTTGACTAGGATCAAAATTCTCATCATCAGTGTCAAAAGTATAAAATGGTGCAACCATTTTGGAAAACGTTTTAAAAGTTTCGCATAAAGTTAAATTATACTTACCCTACCAGTCTGACAACTAAAAATACACTTACCATAGCTGTTTCTCTCCTAGGTAGATACCCAAAAGACATAAATTATATGTTTATGACTATATTAATAATATCTCTATTTATAGTAGTCTCAAGCTGGAAATAACACAGATATCCACCTAGAATATATTCAGATTGTAGCAGATTTATAAATAAAATACTACTCAATAATTGAAAAAAAATCTGAGTACTAGTACATACAACAATATGGATGGATCTTAAAATATTAAGTGAAATAAGCCAGATACAAAAGAAACTATATTGTGTAATTTTATTTGCATGAATTTCAAGAAGAGACAAAACTAACATATGGGGAAAAAATCAGAATAGGGTAGGGAAATAGATGCTGGATGGTGAAACTTTCTGAGGGGATAGAAAAGTTCTGCTCTCTCATTAAACTGTTGACTGGAGTATAAATTGCCAAACTTTTGAAATCACATTAAAAAACCGAGCATTTCACAGGATGTAAATTTCACCTCATAAACAAAGTGACAAAACAACGATACACATATCCTAAGATGTTGGGGGAAAAGATTTCTTCATAATCTGACTGATAAATAAATAAATTATAAGGCAGAAAATGAAATAATACTAGGAGAGATATGATTTAGGTAATTATTTAGATAACATCAGAAAAGATAATACTACCTTCTAAGAAGACTAAACGTAAGCTTTTGACAATAAAGACCAAAAAACACCAGGGAAATTCAAATTATTACGTAGAAAGTACTATTTAGAAGCTTTTCACAACATGCAGAGGAAATGAAAAAAGGACAGAGCATAATGAACGAGCTGATTTCATACATGAAGTAACGATAGAGGATATGTAACATAAGGAAGGGACCAGGAACGAATGGATGAAAAATAAGAATTAAAGATCCAAGGGTACTGGTTCAGCCTTCAGATCTAATGAGATCTCCAGGTACCATGCAAACTTGAGTTTATTAAAACAAAACAAAACATAAAAGACAAGTTTTAATAACATTTTTTAAATATCAGGAATAAAATATTTTGTTAACAAAAGATAGTGCATACTTTATTAGCAAAAGATAGGCAGCAAATCATTCTGTTGGAAAATACAAGTTGAAATGAAGTACAAACAAGTTCTAGATAAGAACAAATCAATTATAACAACAAATGTAAATATTTTTAATTATAACAATTTTCATGTGTTTAAAAATATAGAATCCACTCACCTAGTCTACTGATCTTTGACAAAAATGCAAAGGCAATACAATAGAACAAAAACAATTTTTCAACAAAATTTGCTGGAATGACTGAACATCTACATGGAAAAAAGAAATCTAAACACAGACCTTACACTATTCACAAAATTAAACTCAAAATAGATCAGACCAAAATGCATAACTATAAAATTCCTAGAAGACAACATAGGAGAAAGTCTAGATGACCTCAAGTTTGGTGATTTTTTAAATATAATATCAAAGGCATGATATATGAAAGAAATAATTGATAAATTGGACTTAAAATTAAAGACTTCTGCTCTGCAAAAGACACTCTCAAGAGAATGGAAGGACAAGGTATAGACTGGGTGAAAATATTTGCAAAAGGAATATCTGATTAAGAACTATTATCCAAAGTATACAGATAACTCATAAAATACAACAATAAGAAAACAAAAAATTTAATTTTAAAAATGGGTGAAATACCTTATCAGATATCTCACTAAAGAAGATATACAGATAGAAAATAAGCATTTGAAAATGTGCTCTATGTCGTATATCATCAGGAAATTGCAAATTAAAATAAAGATGAGATACCATTACACACCTATAAGAAAGACCAAAATCCAGAACTCTGACAACATCAAATGCTGTTGAGGATATGGAGCAAAAGGAACTCTCATTCATGGCTGGTGAGTTTGCAAAATGGTACAGCTGCTTTGACAGTTTCTTATGAAACTAACCATATTCTTAACATATAACCCAGCAATTGTACTCCTTAGGATTTATCCAAATGACCTGAAAACGCATGTTCACACAGAAACTTGCACATGATGTTTATAGCAACTCTATTCATAATTGCCAAGACGTAGAAGCAACCAAAATATTCTTCAATAGGCGAAAGGGATAAACTATGGCACAGCCATACTATTGAATATTTTTTAGTTCTAAGAAGAAATGAACTACCAAACCATGACAAGATGGGGGAATGGAGAGGACACCTTAAACACATATTTCTAAGTAAAAGGAGTCAATCTAAGAAAACTACATACTGTATGATTCCAACTATGTGACAGTCTGGAAAAGGCAGAACTTTGAAAACAGTGAAAGGATCAGTGTTTACCAGGGATTGTGGGCAGGGATGAGTAGCTGAAATACCGAGAATTTTTAGGGCGGTGAAACAACTCTGTTTGATACTGTAATGGTGGATACACATCATTACACATATGCCCAAATTTACAGAATGTTAAACACCAAGAGTGAGCCCTGATGTAAATTATGGATTTGGGGTGATAACGATGTGTTAATGTAGGCTCAACAGTTGTAACAGATGAATCACTCTAGAGGAGGATGTTGTTAATTGGGGAGACCATGCATGTGGGAGGCAGGAGGTATATGAAGAATCGCTGTACTTTCTGCTCCGTTTTACTATGAACTAAAATTGCTCTAAAAATAAATTATATTAAACACTTATTAAATCCCTCATAAACTCAGAGATAAAGCAAAAGTATTATATTTTCTATAACATTCAACTGATGAATTGAAGAAAACCAAATCATGATTATTTGAAATTAATCCTGCTATCTATTATGAAAAATCCAGAAAGTAAAGTTATAAATATTTGGTAATGTGGTATATATTAACATTATTTTTAAAAATACCTTCACTAACCAGGTACAGAAGTTGTCTTACTTCACTTCATACACCAGTATCTGGAATAATGTATCTAACACACATTTCTGGGGGGAGAAGATGCTCCCTAATATATCTTGACCAAATGTTAAGAAAATTATAACTAAGCAAAATGTTCACTGGCAAAAGATGGACCATAAATTATAGAGAGTGGTAATAGAATAAAGGATTTTACCCTCTGCTAACTAGTTTTTTAGTAATCAAAAGTTGATGTGTTTTAAGAGCTTTGATGTCATATATAGTATTACCGCAGATTGCAAACTTTTGAAGAAAACTAAATTGTGCTTGTTGTTATTTAGTTTGGATCTAGTGACATTAATGTTATCCAATAAATCTGTAGCTAAATCAACCTAGGAAATGTGATAGCTTGCCTCCGAGTCTTTACTATGTTTTGGGAGAATGTTGTAATGGAAAGGCAACGGTCATTGGATTTTTTGTAGAACGGGTGGGGGTTGGGGTGGGGCAGCAAAGAAGTGAAGGAGGTCAAAATGTTGATGCATAAAATCTATTAAACTAAAAATTCTCTGGTGCTGTAGCACTTAATTAATCCCTGGCATTAAGATAGATTTTTGGTTGGATTCTGTTTTCTAGATATTTTGAAATGCAAAAACTAGTGGAATGAATTTAAGATCTCCATGTGTCTATCCTCAAAGCACTTCTGGCCAGAGGAGTACAATTTTGCACAGTGGCATCTCTCAGGAAACATTCACCCACACACCACATATCTCCAGATGTTTACCATTTGTGAATGTTTTAAAAATGAAAACTACCATCTGTGTTTCTTATCCTCAATCAGAGTGTATCACCAACAGCTGAAGGTATCCCCAGGCTATTCCTAAGGCTTTGTTCATTTTTTTAAAAAGGCTAAAAAGAAAGAGATTTTTTTTTCTTGCTTGCTTCATTGGCAACAAGATTTATGTTTCCCTGCAATCTCTACTTTATTATAATAAAATGTTCAAGAGTAACATTATTGTCTACTATAAAAGTTCATCAGGACTGCCGTAACAAAGTACTGTAGACTGGGTGGCTTAAACAATGGTTCTGGGGATAGAAGTCTAAGACTAAGGTGTTGGCAGTGTTACTTTGTCCTGAAGCCTCTCCCTTTGTCTCACAGATAGTCTGTTCTTTGTGTCTTTATGTTGTATTTCTTCTGCAGATGTCTGTATTTAAATTTCTTCTTGTTATAAAGACATCAGTGATATTGTGTTAGGGCCTACCTTAATGACCTCATTTTAACTTTACTTCCAAAAGATCCTGCCTTCAAATGTAGTCACATTCTGTGATACTGGGATTTAGAATTTTGATATAGGAATTTGGGGGGAACACAATTCAGTCCATGACACCTACTTAACATTTACCTTGAGGCCTGAAATTCAGATTTTAATGTAAAGTTACAAATCATTCATTGTGCAACGTAAATGAACCCACAAGTCTTCTGAATACAAAAATCTGGACAATCTCTGTTCTATTATTTCTCACTAAATGTTTTTGGCATCAAAGAGAGCAATGAGTAATGTCATTTAGAAGGTAGCACATGTGTCTAATATTGATCTTATTTTGGCAAAGGTCATGGCTAAAATATGTTCAAAAGGATGTGGTTGAGATGTTCAACAAGACTCCAGTAAAGATAGATAATAGAGCAACTCTGGAAGTCTGTGTGGTCAGAGAGGCCAATTAAGTTCTTAAAAGGGAAATGAACAGAACATTCAGGTCAAAAATGTGAACAGATGGTAGGAAGCAATATGGTAGCTTTTTATTATTTAATATATTATTTCATTCAACAAGCCTCTATTTTGGGCTGGTCAGTGAAGGAGATAGTCAGAAAAATAATAAAACATGGCCTCCTCAAGTTCTGCACTATATGTGAGAAAGATATGTCAAGTAAAAATTGTAATGCTGTGTGGCAAATAGAGGAATATAATAGGAACACAGGGAAAAGTGAGCCAAACCACTCCAGAGCTTTCAGGAAAGGGTTGAAGAGTCTTAAAAAATGGATAGAATTTCTCTCATAAAGAGAATGTAATGATGAGAGGGTTCTAAAGTGAAGGTAGCAATATAAGCCAAGGCACAGTGCTAAGAAACAGCATGATGCATAAATGGAAATGGGAAGCAGCCATTCAGTGATGGTAGATCATAGTCAGAAACAGGAAAATAAACTGAGAATCAAGCAGGGTATGACATCATGCACTGCCTTCTGTGACATCGAAAAAAGTTGAGATGTGTTGACAAGGAAGGGCTGGATATGACATGATCAGATGCACATATGCCCTAGATAATGTAGCAACTGTGTCAAAGATAGGTTTAAAGGGACAAAACATATGGAGGGGAGTTGAAGACTTTTTCAGCAATCCAGTGCAAGAAGGATGAGTGTTTTAACCCAAAACAACAATAGTATGAATGAAGTAAAACAACTGAATATAAGGAATACTTGGGCAGTAAAATTAGCAGATTTTGACAATAGTTTGAAAATGAGGGAGAAGGGAATTGAAGGTGGAATAAGAGTTAAGACGATCTCTAACTTCTGTATTATAAATATGTCCAATGGCTACATGGGGCTAAACTCCCTGGGGGTGTACCTGGGAGTTACTAGTATGCATGTGATAGTTAAAACCCATCACAATGAAAGTGATCTTTCACCCGGGCTGGGTGGCTCAGCCTGTAATCCCGCGCCTCGGGAGGCTGAGGTGAGTGGATTGCCTGAGCTCGCGGGTTCAAGACCCGCCTGGGCAACTTGGTGAGACCTCATCTCTACAATAAATCAAAAATTAGCCGGGCGTGGTAACGCACGCCTGTAGTTTCAGCTACTTGGAACGCTGAGGTGGCAGGATCGCCAGAGCCCAGTGGGTCGAGGCTGCAGTGGCCGGGAGCGGCCACTGCACTCCAGTCTGGATGACAGAGTGAGACTCCAACTCAAAAAAAAAAACAAAAAAGAAAGTGATCTTCTAGGGGAGAATAGAGAGTAAGATGAGAAAACTAAGCATGTAAACTTGAGGACTCTCAAAAAGAAGGTTAAAAATGAAAGAATTAACAAGGAGCTACAAAGAAAATCAGAAATAGGTATGGTCATAGGTTCCAAGGGTACGAGAAGCTGTAAAAAAAGCCAGCGGTCGTTGGTGTCAAACTAAGGTGGAGACTGAGTAGTCTCATTGGGTTCGACATTTGGGAAATGAGAATGTGGTGTGGTAATGGCAGCATTTAGTTTGCAGCAGATAAAAAAGCTGATGGAAGGTAAGAAAATGGAGAAAACTCCCTTGGATAGCGCAGATGATTTTCCAGGGAAAATGGTTAAGTTCTCCATGGACCCTAAATATCCTTCCTCAGCTTTGGAGGCATAAAGGCCTCAAGGAAGAAATAAGCCATATAAGCACCAGATATAACCCAACCACTAATTTCCTGGAAGGTGGGAGGTAATGAGACCAAACATAAAAAAACCAGAGAAGTGGAACTAGATGGATATAAAGAATGAAGTAAAAAAGCTGCAACAGAAAGAGAATAGCTGCCCTTTCCAAGATTCTTCCAAGTGCAGTTAGGGATAGTCGAGAGCTAAGGATAAGCATGGATCGAGTGCGTGAGGACCTCTCACCTTCACTCAGAAAAAAGTAATGAATACAGAACTGAAGATCAGCTTCAGCTGAATTTTAAATGTCTGCATGCACTATACTTATGCAATGCTTAATATATGCAATACAAAATTTTTTAATTAACAGAAATAAGCCTCAACATAAATTTTGCAAGAGTTCTTGGTATATATTTTGTTATTTCTGGAAAAGTGGATACCTGAGAAGGAAAGTGGGCAGGAAGAGAGTAACCCATGAACTAATTATGTGGAGCAATGCATTAAAGAATGAACTATTTGTGGCACTGCATGTACCATGAGTTGGTGTTGACACTTCTGTATAAACAGTGGTTATATTATTTATGTAGTTATTCTCTCTAATAAGGCACTGCCTGGTTCTCTGATTCAAATGCATGTTCGTGTAGTAAACTTACATTAAGTCTTCAGAAATATGTATGATATTAAAATCAAATGTACTCATATTTGAACTTAGGTAATTAAAAATAGACAGACTTTCATATATTCTTGTCTTCATTCTTATACTCAGCAACAGGTTTTAGGTATCTGCTAAGCTTTAGAAGGTGAACAGCCACTAAAGCAGTACTATAGGAGGAGGTGGAAGAAGGTATTATTGCCCCTTCCTCAAATTTTAACTTAGTTGGGGACACCTGAAAGCTATAAGAAAACAGTCAAGGACTAAGTCAAGGTAACTAATGAGGACATGGTACATTTTATGTTTGAGGGATGTTCATTTTATGTTTGTGTTGCAATGATGAAAAATAAGGATTAATTTTTAAAAATTGAATTAATCGATGTTTTCTGGTTACAGTGGATCTCAAGATGGGTTTTCAAGAGAATGACTTAATTCAGAGAGATATTAAGGAAACTGCATGAGCAAAGGTGTAGAGATGAAAACAAACAAGAAATGTTTAGGTAGAGATACAAAAACTTTGGAGGCTTTTACATGAAAGAGATAACTTATTACTATATTTGTTGTTCTTAGTTGTCCATTCGGTTCAGCCGCATTTCTCTTAGAAAAAAGATCAAAGAACTCCCTAGGCTAGGGTAAAGTACCTTAGGGTCCCCCCCTAGAATTGTTAGCTGAGGCCATAAAAATGGATGCATGTGATAAGTGAGTTATCTTTAAACCTTTAGAGTCACTTAATGTTTTGAACATGAAGCGCTCATATCATAGAAATCGATACACAGCATTATTTAAGTCAGATTGGAAGAGAGCTACTTCTTGTAGTTGTTAGTCTTTAAAATCAAACTGAAAGATCATACTCTTTTTCTTCAAGTTTTATAAGCTTTTATTTTATAGTGTCATGAGCTTAAGTCAATATCAATTAATTTATAGGAAACTTCAGAGATAGATTGTCATATGTTTGGTATCCACTGTTTATAGATTTTAAATCTGTTAACAGTTTTGATTAAAGGGTAAAGTGAACATGCATGCTAGTTTAGTCTCTGACTTCAATTGTTCATATACTTACAAATAAAAAGTGATCAACAGAGACCCCATGAGTGAAAACACCAACAATGAAATCTTATACTTAGAGTGAGAACGAAAAGTTTTGTTTTTCACATTACCTTCCGATTAATGTGTATTTGTTGTCAAGTTTGATGTTTATTGCATTCTCCTGGAAAATTCAGGAAATCAAACTTATGAAGGATCATTTGGGAAATGAAATGTGTTGGGCAGGGTACCTGTGAAATGGGTATAAAGGGTGATGAAGTGCTCTTCCTGTAGCTTGAGAGAGCTAGGATGATCATCTGATATCGTTATCTACACTGCCTCTACCTAGAATCCGTTTTTATCACTCCCCAAACGAATAACAATGTTACTAACATTTATTAACTGCTATGTACGTGCCAGGCACTACCTTGCACTTCCCATAGTTTGACTCATTTAACCAATATAACAATCTTGAGTTAGACACTTCTTTTCTTCACTTTATTTATGGGAAAGCAGAGGCTCTGAGATGTTAAACAACTTAACTCACGTAACTAGTAGGAGGCATAATCAGAATCCCAATTTTAGTAATCTGGCTCTAGAAGTGATTCTCTGAACCACTAGACCATATTACCTCTCCAGTGTTCTGAAATACTACAGAAATAATACCATGCCCTGGCTCAACAAAAACCTTTTGCTTGTTTGATTATTTCAACCTATATTGCCATTTTAGATTTTTAATAGTTAATTATCACTTTACTCAGCCAATTGTATTTCTCATCAGGGCTTTTTACTTATTTATACATTCGATTAATATTTATTAAATATCTATCATTTACCAAGAACTATAATATGGTACTAGGAATTCAAATATGCTATGACCACTGATTTTTAGAAAATTAAAACATAGTAAGAAATGCTGACATATAAATCAATAATTATGTTATTCCTTTCCCTATGCTAATTTTGTTCTCTGTGTGTCTCTAGATCTTTTGCTAACATCGTTCTTCCTGTGAATCTTATAGATCTGTTTGAACTGTTTAAATTAATAAATTTAAATAATAATAAATTGATATCCAGGTTAAAAATACCCATGTTTAGAACAATTTCAATTCCTACTTCTCTTCTAAGGTGTTGACCAGCCCACAATTGGCTGACTTTGTTTCTACCACCATTTAATGCTCCATCTACTTGAATATACATTGGTGGTTTTGCAACGTGCAGAGTATGACTATTTTGTCGTATGGGAACGTTGACAGAATTTATTTTTTTTCTTTCAGGTGGCACAGTATACCTGAAGGCACATAGCCAGTGGGTTTCAGTGAGAGTGAAGCAAAGTGGGAATAATGTATGTAGTGAGAATTAAACTTGAAGGTGCAAGAGGATACAGGAGTGGGAATTCTTGCCCTGTCTGAGTTTTTCTTGTGGAAAAGGACATTTATGATTATTACTACTGCTATGCCTTTTTCTATGCTTTTTTTTTTTCTTATTTGGACCATCTATATTCTTCCTATTTACCAATCTAACAATTATACTTCAAAGCTTATTATCATCTTGAATGTCGCAAATGGTTATCAATTTTCTTAAACTAATTGTAAGAGATGTTTAGACTTATGATCTCTCCTTTTCATAACACAATGGCAGGAGTGAGGATCAAAATTATGCCACTGACATAAATCTCTAAGGCACTTAATTTCACTGTAAGGATGCAATGTGTTTATTCATTAGATTTTTTTTTTACCCTCCCCTTTTCCTCTTTCTCATTTCTTTATCTACATACAGTTCTTTACCTTTGCCAAACAACATCTAGTATTTTATGTAAAAGTTCAAAATAATGTGGATAAAATTAAGGACTATCAAATCAGGTTATAGCTTGACAACATTTTATTAAGCTAGTAGGAGTTGAACAGACATGGTGGGGAAGAGACAAAAGACAGATGATCCATACATATGTGTCAGCTCTCAATAATAGATGTATGAGTAAATAAATGAGTAGATAGATATTTAAAAGGAGACATTAATACAAAGCGATATGCTCTTCAGTGATGTGTCACTGAAGATCAATGGAAAGAAATAATTCCTGAGAGCTAGGATGATGAAAAGACTTCACGGGGGAATGATATTTGAGTTAAACTTTAAAGGAGAAGCTGAATTTTTATTGGTGGAGAAATCATGAGAGGGGTTTGCTGATGAGAGGAAAACCTGAGTGAGGATAGGCAGGCTGTAATACATTAGGCATATCCAGAACAATGGTATCATGAACAATATGGATAATATTTTTCTGTTGAACCAATATATTTTTCTAAATTTTAAATTATGTTTTAATCGTATATTACATGCTCCTGCTGCTTTTGATCACAATGAGCTACCACATCCAGAAAAAAGAGGTACCACTGAAAACAAAGAGGTTACGTACTGATGAGCTTTATGTTTCAAAGCCAACTTTTTTGAGGGCAAAAAACAAGACCTGTGGAGAGAGAATTTTGGAATTTTTCTAATTTGAAAAGCTCTGCCTTTGAATCTCTAAAGCAAAGCTCCTTAGAGGTTTAATCATGAATCATAGTGATAGTGAAAAATAATGTTGTAAGAAAAGTACCCAGCTGGCAAAAGTGGAGAAAGATCGTTACAATTCTGAGTAGCAGGAAAAGAGGTAGAAAGACAAAAAGGTCAGAGACAAATATCTTCATTTACCCCTCAGGAGAAAGAAATACTGGTTGCGTAGCATGTAGAAATATCCAGCTGGATTAAGAGTGAAGAGGAAGGCAACAATCTTTACTCAAAAACCTCTGATTAGTTGACATAAAATATGGAAGCTCTTGGGCTATTGATTTCCATTCTATATTCATATATACAGTGGGGGAGGATGGGTTAGAGAGCAGGAGATTAGTGAGACATGCCTGGGATAGCACTTCCAGTGCTTCCGGAGCTGTTGTGTGATGGAGGGAGAACTAGTTCGTAGCTCCTACGTGTACTCTGAGAGACATAGAGGATAGGTGAGAATTGAGAATACCGAGACAGTCCTAAAGAGGGGCAAAGTGATCCCATAGTATAGAGTATAGCCTCCCAGCCTAGGCTAGAGTCCAGGATAAAGTTGGGGTTGGGATTCAGAGGATCTGAGAATGAAGGTAGAGCTAAGGCCATTGTAGAGGGGTGAATGACCAGGCTTCTGCACATGCTGAGGACAAGCCATGTCAAGTCTACAAGCTGGATAAGAACCGTCTTCTCCTCAGAGTCAGCAAGAATACCGTCAGGACCTGCCCAGAGAGTAGTCACCCTACCATCCATTGTCTTGAGGACTTGTAGCTTCCTCTTCTATCTAGATGCTGCCTTGGGTAGCAAGAAGGAAAAGCGAAACTTGAAGGAAGAAAAGCAGTCATTAGAAATTTTTAACCAAAATTTGACTATATGTCAAAGAGAGGCAAAATTTGCTGAAAGAAAAATTTAAGCCAAAGGAGAATAAAATACTTGTAATGGCGAATTTAATGGTTCATTATTGCTATTATTAGTTTTTTTTTTTTTTTTAGCTTATTCTATTATCCAACAGAATGAAGGTTTGAGAGCAAAGTCAGATCATTTAAAGAAAATAAAGACGACTACATTTTTACAACTATCCTAACTGTGGTTCGTGTTGGGGCACTCTGCAAGTGTTTGGAGCCTACAAATAAATCAAGCCTTCTAGAATGAGTTGTTTCTGTTAGGAAATAGTGATCTGTAGAGTTAGGAATATATAAATATTTGTCTGGATGTGGGAACACCAATATATTGAAATTGAAACTGGAAATATCTTCAGTATGCTTTATATGAAAAAGTATTTTTTGTAACTTCAAAAGTTCCAGAAGATGAACCCCAGAAGAAATGTTGGATAAGAAGTGCTCTTCTGGCTATGGCTTTATCTAAGCCGTGGCTACCCTTCATCAGGAAATGTTGAGCTAGGATAGTGGAAGCAAAGTAGGGCTTTTGTGCTCTAGCAGTGTGTGTGTGTGTGTGTGTGTGTGTGTGTGTGTGTGTGTGTGTTTGTGTGTGTTCTGTGAAAAGCTGCTACAGGCTGACTCCACTTTTTGTTAGAATGCATTTGTGAAAACCACATATTAGATCAGAGACTCACAAAGTGGATCATATTTTTCCTACCCAAACTATATTACAGTTGTGGTTTGAATTTAAAACATAGCATCAAATACATCATCACTGTAATCAACACTAGGACACAAAGGGAAAAATTCAGTCAGCCTTTATAAACAATTTAAAGCTTTATAAGTAATTTAAAATGACAAAATTAAAAATTCTACATAAAATACCCTACAGACGGCTTAGCTCTATCATAAATTTGGCCAAATATTAAATTTATTATTTATCTTAGATCAATTTTGCTTGCTATTTTGGAACCAGGAAAAATATTTTATTTTATTATTATTTTTTTTTTTGAGTTGGAGTCTCACTCTGTCGCCCAGACTGGAGTGCAGTGGCCGCTCCCAGCCACCGCAGCCTCGACCTGCTGGGCTCCGGCGATCCTTCCGCCTCAGCCTTCCAAGTAGC
>CAUYQG010178018.1:0-26645 GCA_963574415.1 Tarsius wallacei | reverse complement strand
GAAAAAAAAAAAAAAAAAAGAGTATTTCTTGCAGTAAAGACTTCTGAATGGAGGTCCAAAACTTAGAAGAAATCAAAGTGAGATGATTTGTGGTTCTTGAAAGTGAACCTTACCAAGTGCTTTAGGAAGAAGCATTACCGTTTGCTAGCTCTCATTGAACGAAGCAGTTTACTTTCATTTAGATTCAGCTCTCATATATTAATTTTTTAAAAAAGAAAGGCCAAATATAAAAGGAAAATAAGGACATATTAAATTTAGTGTATTTATTAAATACTTGGAACTCAATTAAATATTCTTTTTTTAACATTAGATTTGTTGAGCTTTAACTTACAAAGAGTGCTGCAGGTATTTAGACCGATTGAGTGCACAATTCTGAGTTTTGACTAGTGTGCACAGTCATGCTACCCCCATTGAAACTGAGGTCTAGAATGTTTTCATCAAACCCCAAAATTCCTTTGTTGTCCTTTGTAATCACATCCCTCCACCAAGTCCTAGTACCAGGCCTTGACAACTGCTGATTTGATTTACGTCCCTATGGTTTTGTGTTTTTCCAGAATTTCAGATAAATGGAATCATGTGATATGCAGCCTTTTGTGTCTGGCTTCTTTCCCTCAGCATAGTGGTTTTCAGAGTCGATGTTGCTGCGTGTATCAGTAGTGTGCTCCTAATGGCTGAGAAATATAACATTGTATTGATTTACCACAATGCGTTTATCCATTTCCCTGTTGGTGCACTTTTGGATTATTTCTAGCTTTGGGTGATTATGAATAAGGTACTCATAAATATTCAGGAAAGGCCTTTGTGTCACCATATTATTTCTTTGGGATGAATACAGAAGAATGAGAGTACTGGGTCATAGGGTTATATAGATGCTCTCCAGGCCATGGTTTCTTTATTTATAGAATAGGGATAAGTCATTTTATGTAGATTAAGTGGGTTAACATGATGTGGCATTTAGAATGGTGTCTGGCACATAGTAAGAACTCAATAAATGTTAGCTGCTAACATTATTGTGGACATATTGTCAATTTTAGTCCAAATCCCAAATTGGTCTCTTGCCTGAAATTCTTTTAAGTTCAGTAGGCTCTGTATCTGTGGACGTCTTTATTTATTTTATTATTTGTTCCTGCTGAGTTTAAGAAGACATCTGTCAATATCAGAGAGCTGAAGTTTACCTGAAAGTAACAAACGATGACATTTAAATTTTGTTTCATCTTTGGAATTTGTGATTCAGCTTCATAGTGGTGAAATAATTAGCAGACACTCGTGAATCGTAGTATGGCTTTTAAAATATTCTATCAATGCATATCAGCTCTTATGCCTCTGCAGTAAGACTGATCTCTGTAATAGATTCCTATTCCTTCAGGTCTAATTTACAAAATTAAAAAAAGATAGGCATGTGCAATTAAAGCATGCAATAGCAAGTGAAGCCATAAAGACAGAATCAGAATTTAATATTCCTAAGGTATTTGTCTCCTTTTGATCTACCAGATCACACCGAATACTGTATGTATCTGTGTGTGTTAAATAACATACTTGTGTTAATAAAAAGAGTTCATCATTTGAATCAATTTTATCTTTCAACTTTATAATTTTGGACTCCTTATAACTCTCAATATGCTACAAAAACAGCTATTTTGGATTCTCTTAGTCTTTCTCTTGCTTGGCAAATTATTCACACCATATCAATGACAGGAGAGAAAAATAGAAAACATCTAAATTTACTCTTGCAAGATGAACATTAAAGAACAAAAGCCACGAGTTATAAAATTTACATTTACCCTAACAGTTTGCAATCTATATTTTAGAAATTTTTTTTGTTAGAGGCCATTTTTGATAGTTTATTCAGAATATTTATATAGTGTAAGACAAATCTATTTCTGTCAAGATGTACAAACACACAAACCCTGATGTATTTAAAAGAATTCAGTAAGCCACCCGAATGAAACCATTACAAATGTGAATTATGCATGTGAAATAAGCTCCAATTGCTTTCAGTGACTTTTCATCATTTGGACTCACCTGATGTTTAAGCCTACGGGGCCTTGAAGAAAATTTGGCTTGGAGTGGAATTTAGGAAGGCAGAACGAAGTAGGCAAAGCCAAGTGATAAGAGCTGTCAGTAGATCTGCCCTGGGAGAAAATTGGCAGGTCGTGCTTGGCTCTCATCACAGGTGGAACATAATTTGATGGCTTTATCTACAACTCTCCCGAGCACTTTTTCTACCTCATGGAAATCTGGTTCAACTCAGTCTGACAGATGGATATCCGACTTGTAGAAATGTGGGAGCCCCTGCAACTCAGGACTCAAAGAAACACGACCACCAGTCTTCTTGGGAACAGAGCTACAAAGTGAGTAAGTTGTGCTGCGGGCACCTCTGTTGCTGGGATTTCTCTTCCTACCCCCAGGCATGAACTGTGCAAACCCATAATACATGCATGGCCCCCTGCAGATCATTCCTTTATGTGGGTTTAGCTTAAACGTGGAAGGAGGAACCAGATGAGTTGCATACATGCTGGATTTACTTAATTGCATTTTAAATCATTTTCTCAGCACGTCCAGTGTGGCTCAGCTCTGCAGGTTCACCGTCACTGAGATATATTTGGGGCTCTGCCTCTGATCTCAGGGATCAATTAAAAAGCCTGATGTTTATGAAAATGTTATTTAACGTTACTTTGCAGGCATGTGCAGTTTTTCTTCGGAGTTTGAGGAAACTGGGAATGCTCATTCGTGAATATCACAAAATGCTACAGCTTTTCTTTTTTTCTTATTCCCCTTTTCTCAAGCAATTGTGTTTTCTCTTTAGGTTTGGAAATGCAGGACTCAAAAGGCTGATTAGAGAGATGATGATTCAATGGGTAACAATACATTCGCTTGCAAGAAATCTCATTTCTAAAGCAAATTTGACTGTATTTTTCCAGCTGACAATTATACAGACATGCATAAGTCAAAGATTTCTCTCTTATCACCCGCACATGATTCCACAGAACACCAGCTCTGCGATCAGTTCTTACTGAGGGTCTGGCATTGGTGCCCTGGCAATGACACACCTCCTGCACGCAATGTTATTTCCCCATACCCCAAGGATCGGTCTTTCATTTGATTTGTGAGGCCCAACAATTAAGTTTGCAAACTCATCCTAGAAAAAAATGTGACATATCTCATTGCTGAATATCAATACAGTAAATTCCGAAGTACTCCCCTTGGGAAGCTATGCACCAATGCCAGTGCCTAGTCCACCTGTCAAAGCAATTTTGGAACTCTTTCTGGAATGGTCATCAGAGCTGTTGTCATATTACCCTCGATGTCCTGAATGCCATCAGAATGTCTTCCTTTTGATATGTCCTTTATCTTCAGGTAAAGGCAGGGTGTTCCAATACAGCTATGTGTACAGCGCTGTATGCACGGGGTGGCCAGTTCACGAACTTAATTGTCAGAACTCAACAAATAATGAAAACGACGACTCTGATGGCCATTCCGAAAAAAGAGTTCCAAAATTACTTTGACAGGTGCATTAGGTGCTGGTGTCGGTGCATAGCTTCCCAAGGGTAGTACTTCGAACTTGACCCTAGTGATATTCTGCAAAGGGGTATGTTGCATGTTTTATAGGACGGTTCACAAACCTAATTGTCTGACCGCATAAGTTCCAAAAGTCACCTTATCAAAGAATACTTCCTTTTCTCATCCTCTTGTCTCAACTTTTCTTCAAAACACATCGCTATTGACATCGTGTTTATTTGCATAGTGCCTGTCTCCCCTCCTGGGATGTAAGCTACATCAGAAAATTTCCTTGTGTTTCTCTCTGTTGTATACCAGTGTCTAAAAAAGTACCTGTCACATAATGTCTGCTCACTAAATATTTCTTGAATTAATGAAGATGAATTGGCCTGGGGAAAATGAGTAAACGAAACCTGGGACCCTCGCAGTCTTCCCTGTGTATGCCTCTCCCCTGGTGACTTCTGTTTCCTATTCTGTCATACTTTCTGCTACGCTATTTTCAGGCAAACCAAGGAGGTTCTGTCATGACTATAGCGTTTTCCTGCCATCCGCTGTGTATTTCTGGGAGATAGGAACGGAGACAGCGCTGTGTATCTATCACTGGACATGGCTTTGGGAAGAGATGAGGCTTTTCATAATCTGTGCTCTTTCCTTGGCCTCAGGCTCCACCCTGTGAAGACTTTAGGTCGACCTCATCTTCCAGATGCTCATTTCAGCCTTCCTCATAGATCTTGTACTTGAGCACATTTGTGGAGGATGGCGGAGGGAGCGTGGGTGGTAAGAGAGAGTCCCTTCTGCTCTTTCCATGTGGATTGCTTCCGTTTTCATGGTCTCAGAAACCCTCATATTTCCCTCTGACTTCATATTACATGGCATTTAAAGATATTTTTATACACAAAACTTATCCTCATGCTTAGCTTTCTGAACCCCTGACTCCATCCCTATTTCTCTGGTATTTTATACCTGTGATTATTAACCCCAAAATACAGTGGAACAGCCTGCACTCATTAGAGTACACATGTCAGTTTGGTCCCTCAAAGACTCCTAACAAAAATGAGATCACTTTAGGTCCAGCTCTTGACTACTTGTTTAACAGCCAGATGAGAAAAGCCCCTCCTTTCCAGAAGTTTCTTTCCTTTTAAAAAAAAAAAAAAAAAAAAAACAGAAAAAACTAGGGTGAAAGGCATACTCAAAGTCTGTCAAGGAACCCACTGGAAATAGTGTCCCTAACGTGACTATATTTGCAATTTACCTTTTTTCTATTGTCCATAGTAGGCAACTAGGTGGATCCCCAAGGAACTTTCTGCAGAGAGAGGTAGCTCTTTTCAAGGAACAGGAAGTGCGTGGACTTGAATGTCCCATATATTGTGACAGTGAGAAAGTCATGTAATTAGTTAGAAATAAAAGGCTAACGTTTCAAGGTTAAGCCCAAACTGGGACCACATTGTGAACCTGCTTTTATAGTATCTTACAGGTATTCTGTAGGGCAAAATAACACATTTGGGATTCTGTTTTTTCTTTGTTTTTAAACAAATACTTAAGCAACTTAGTTTTGTTTGGTCCTCAGTATAACTTCACCATTAGACCTATCACCATGAAATAAAACTTTCTTATTTACTGAAATATGTTTACTTAAACCCAGTACTATTCACTGACCTTGCTGCAGAAAAATTCACCTAATGGATTTTACTGAATTGCATTACCTTTTTTTCTCCCAGCCACCTGTTTTATAAGCCTGAAGATCTTTTCCTTTTCTTTACTGAAGGCATATGTCAAATTCACATCTATTTAGGTGAATATAAACTGTGAAGTTTTCTCAAAGATACATGACTTCACATTGTTAGCATTTCGATATAATGTGGAAAGGAGGCAGAGAAGCTTTTAAAAAAATTTTCTGAATTTTTTCCCTTAACTCTTCACAGGCAAACGCTTATGAAATTAAAGGGGCCTCTAATCAAAACACAGAAATAGTTCACTTCAAAAGAAACACAGTCATCTCCTAGTTACCGCAGGGCAACAAAATCCACTCCAAAAATGCCAGTAAGACGGTAAGCTCACAATGAAAAAGCCACAGCAAAAAGGGGGTGAGGGTGGCGGAGGGTAACAGCAAAAAGAAATGATGACAGTGAAACCTACTGCAATGAACATGGAACTCACATTCCTGAGCTGCTAACCCTGCCCTCTTCCCACCCACCAGGAGGCCTGCAGTTCCGACACTGAGATCTACAGACTTTAATACAAGTATCTACCCATTGATCTGTTTATCTATGACCTTGTTTCCAAAGAAGAAATCAGAGCTTTCAACAATCTTTCCTTTTCTTTTTTAATTAGAAGAAAGAAAAAACTGAGGGTAGAAAACAATGAAACCATGTTAGTACTTGCATTGCACGCAATAAGATCTGGTGAATTTGACCTGGATGGACCACAAATTTGCCTCTAAAGCTTTCTAAAAGCCAAAGCAAACTGGGAAAACATAATAAATTATGTGATTCAGTTGTCCACAAGATAAAATTGAATTAGTTGCTCAGTACTTTCCCAGGTACTGAGTGCTGAGAAAAATATTTCTCATAATTAGGACTTCATGTGAAGTTACATACAACGTTCTCTCAAAAGCAGACTTTCTCAGTAACAATACAACATTGTGCAAGACTATTTCTTACTACATGCTAATGATGATCTACTCACATCCCAAATAAGCGTCTTCCCTAGCCCATTTAACAGAATGAGCTGAGTGAACTAGATAGTATATTTTTTGCCCACAGAGCTTTGGGTAACATTGAGCATCTCTGCTTCAAAGAACATCCCTTGAGACGTTTTCGAAATGCAGATATTCCTATACTGCGTATTACGTGCAAACCCTTACGTTTTAACATGGAGTCACGTTGCAGGCAAGTTGAACAGCCACTTTTTAGTATCAAGGGCACATATGATAAAACATGCATCATTATACCCTTTTCATAGCATTTTATTTAAAGCAAATGAGATTTGTTAAAAAGGTACATAAATATATACTAAGGATACTAGTAGATTTTGCTAGATCACATTACCTTTTTTTCCCCCTCCCAGTCACCTGTTTTATAAGCCTGACGATCTTTTCCTTTTCTTTACTGAAGGCATATGTCAAATTCACACCTATTTAAGTGAATCTAAACTATGAAGTTTGCTCAATCAAAGATACATGACTTCACATTGGTAGCATTTCGATATATGTGGAAAGGAGGCAGAGAAGTTTTAAAAAAATTTTTTGAATTCTTCCCTTAACTCTTCACAGGCAAATGCTTATGAAATTAAAGGACCCTCTAATCAAAACCTAGTTCACTTCGAAAGAAACACAATCATCTGTTTTATTGGACAATTAAATCAAAACTCACCAATGGGAGACTTGGAGAATTAAATCAAAAATTGCCAATGGTAAGTGGAGCTTTGAATGCTAAGCCTACTTCACAAAGAGGGTTTGTAAATATCATCTCAACATGAAGAACCAGGTCAGCATCTCATTCCTGCTCTTGAGAAGCCGTCATGGACTCTCTTTTTCTATTGACTCTACACACGTGTCCCCAGAAGATAGAGAATCCTGTACTCACTCAATGTCTGGTTCTGATATGACCAGGGTCCTGTGATTTTGAAGGTGGGAGAAAAACTGTTTTTCATGCTTTTGCTGTTCCCCTTGCTTTTACTGTCCATCTTTTTGCAGTTGCAAATTCTGAGCAGCATGATTTATTGCTTTTCTTTTGTATTTTGGCTTTTTACAAGCATTATAACATGAACATTTTCCTATATCACTCAATATTTTTAAAATTAGGTATTAATAGCTGCCTAGATATATCATAATGAAATTTTAGGGAAAAAAGATCAAAATGTTATAGGCAGCTAAAATGAGATATTTTTAAAAAGTTTTTGTATGTGAATTTTAGTCAAAACATTATTGATCTTAAAGATACATTTCTAAGGAGGCTGTTTCTCGCTTTTGGGGTTCTCTTTCCATGCATTTGGTCTCTGTCATGCTGGCATCACTTTCTCTTACCTTCCTGGTGCCCCCTGCCATGGTACTCATGCCTCACTGTGACCACATGTTCCCAAGAAACTAATGTCTAGGTGTTGTTCCCACAGTTACCTGGCCTTTCTCACATGGTTCTCCAACTTCCCCGTTCAAACCTGTTTCATGCTTTGCATTATGGGAGCTTCTCAGCCCTGGAAACCTCCATGCTCAAAGGAAGAAGTCTATGAATTCTTACCGAAAGCCACCAAGAAGACAAGTCTCTCCCACCCAAACAACTCCCTATGCATGATACCTTCATTTCTCATTCATCTGAAGTGTTCATGTCATGACTATTAGATAAAATCAGAGTGACTGTCTGTCCCCTGGGCTGTGCAGACAGCAGATAAACTTTGATACCTGATGTGTGTTACACATGCATCTTAATAGTTTCAAGTAGTGAATGCTCAAAATACACAGGGGAGACGCATTATATAAAATCCTCTCAAGGTAGCAGATCTATCGCCTACCAGCCTAGAGAACGAATTAGCACCAGCAATAGTATATTGGGGGGAAGAAAAATCACATGTCTAAAAGCATTTGAGGAACCTTTTTTCCCCCAAATAGCCATGGCAACAAATTTTATAATATCAGAAGCTTCTCTCTCCATCACGACTGTTATGACAGTTTTTATTTTAGGAAGACAGACTTTGAAGTAAGTAACTTCTTTAAACAACCTGGAAAAAAAATGAATTAATATGATGCTCTCTCAAATATATAGGAAAAATATTGTTCTATTTTTACTATCATTATTAATCACATATATTGGCCGCTCACTGCCTAGAACATTGTATTGCTACATGCTGTCAGAGAGGGAAAAAATTAGATCATTCTCTTGCACTATTTCGATTCTGAGCAAAGTTCTCATGAGGAATGCTGTTCTTTGAGAGCCAGACAGGCACGTTTGAATAGTGCCTTCAATGCTCAGATCACATGGGTACTAATTAGTTTACTGAAAGCAGAGTAATTCTATGGACGGAGCTATCGTGCCACAGATAATTAATTGCAGCTCCCAAAAGTATCTGACACCCCAGTGAGCGACTCACATCCTTGGAAGAGCTATATTATATCATCAGGACAGAGCCTATAAAACAATCCACGCAGATATGGCAGCATCACCCCGTCATAACCTGAAACCTGCACAAAAGGACAATCCAATTGGTTGTTTCCTTTTGTAAACAACATCCAAAATTGGTAGCCACGGTAAAAAGCAGAAGTGAAGAATGGACTTCTTAAAAAAGAAATTATGATTAACAATAGCTAATACACATGATCCACTTTCTTATAATCACTTCACAAATACTAATCTGAGTCTCACAAATTCCCACTAGATGAGTGCATAATTTTTCTCCCCATTTTACAGATGAGGAGAGCAAGGCAGGTGGTTTAGTAAGTTAGTAAAACACCCAAGAATATATCATTAATAAATGGCAAAGTTAGATTTGAACTTGGCTGGATACACAATCTGTACTCTTGAGTACTACCTTATAATTCTTCAGAACAGAAATTCGGAACTACAACCTACTAAGTATAACCTGTCCTTGATTCTGAAAAAAAAAATGTTCCTAATGTATTTACAGAGTTAGGGAGTATCGGTTATTAATAGCAATAACAGTTCAGTTTATTAACTACCTACTATGGTTTGAGCATTTTGCATACACCATTTACAATTCTAATAATAGCTTTTCAAAGTAGTTAGGTGATCTGCATGAGTACACATAAAGAACTTTGGAGAAGTTGAGTCTGAGGGAGAGAAGTGTGAGACGGTTACATAGTCAGGTTGCTATGTATTTAAAGCCAGCTTTCTCTGAATTTAATGATCGTATGTATCTTATGTTAAGATCTTAAGAAAATTTTATGAAAGAATTTTGGGGCCATCGTCCACCTAACTCTTAGTAGAGTGCCACCCATGTTTGTTTGTCAAACATTTGGAAATAAATATGATGTAACAAGACAAAAGAATGAAAAACAGAGTGAAGATTTTTGTTTAAGTTGTGGTAACCGTTAGTCAGTGTGGACCAGTAAAATGGGTAAATAGAAATTGACCCACCACTCTTTTAACTAATGCCATATTTCTTTAAGAACCACTTCCAGACGCTGGCCTGGGTGTCCATTTTGCTATTTCTGGCAAAGAAAACTCTTTTGCATTTTGCCAGCCTGAGAAAACAGAATCTATTAACCAGTGCCAGTCATGATTTGTTCTTTGGACATAAAAGCACAGGGCCTTTTCCTTGGAATGCTTTTAGTTATAATCATCTTTTTCTCCATTCCGGTCTACAAGAGCGTGCAGTCATATTTATACCATGAACTATGTCAGAGTTTAGCACTAGTTTGTTAATTTAGTGAGTTAGTGATCATGAATCAGCACATGGCATATTCTTTGGGGAACATAGGTAGTCTTTCCAAGGCAGTGGTTCTCAAACTTTGGTCTGTATTGGGACCTAGAGTATTCGTGAAAAACACAAAGGCAGGCTTATTGAAGTAAAATGGGGTCTGAATCCTTTCATGTTTATCAAGTTGCTCAGTGATTCTGATACCAAACAGAGTTTGAAAATCACTGTACTATGACTTATTTCAAACCCATCTTTTTCTAGTTCTCAAAGCCGAGCCCATGAAGCTTCCCAGATTCAAGTCTTCCTTCTCAACCTAGGTGCTAAACAGAAACAATGGAATCTAGCAGAAGTTGCCCTTCCAGATCCAAATGGCTCTCATGCTAGCTTCTGAGTCACAACTTCTCCCTATTTGCCCAATTCCAAGCCTGAGTTTAAGTTCTTATTCTGTTAGTACTCTCAGCAGTCATCTGGACATGAGGCCCTTCTCAGCATGCCAACTCCATGACCAGAGTTACACTATCTCCTGGCCAGGGCCCCTGCAGGGGTCTTGAAGTGTATCCACCAAAATCAATTTCTACCTAAATACCTCTTAGCTATTTTTGAATGCCACCTACCTACCACAGTGTTCTCAAACTTCAGTTGATGTAGCAGGCAGCCTTTAAGATGGTGTCGATGATTCTCTTCTCCTAGACTTCATACCCATGTGCATGCAATTCCTTCGTGTTGACTACAGGCTGGACTCACTGAGTCCCTTCTAACGAATAGTAAGTGGCAGCAATTATGAGATGTCATTTCTGAGATGAAGTTATAAAAAGACTGTGTCCTTCCTGGTGGCAACACGTCTTGTCCACCTGCTATCGGATTGCTCACCCTGGAAACATACATCTGCCATGTCATAAGGCAGTATGGAGAAGCCCACCTGGTAAGAGACCAACTGCCACAAAATGAGTTGTTGGAAGAAACATGATAAGCCTTATGTGAGCATAGAAATCCCATTGGGCTATTTAAACCAAAAATCAGAATGAACAGGCTCAATAAGAATTACTCGCCTCTAGCTCTTATTTTATAAAAGGATATATTGAAAAGAATTAACCACATTGGATTTACAGCAACTACTCACAAAACAAATTGTTAGAAGAAATAAAATAAAACTTTTGTGAGCGTAAACATCTGCTGAGCCCTCTTCTGATGTGTCCTAAAATATGTATTGCCAACTTCTTGATTTTAAATGAAGGAATTTATTCCTTAAGGGCAAGGGACAGAGAACAAGAACAGGGAAACATTATCTTCTAAGGAGTTATTTAAGTTTGTTTGGAACTTATGTGTCTTGGAACAAGAAAGAAATATTAAAACCATGACCACACAGAAAGGGCTTTAGAACTAAATTAAAATATGGTATATTGGGAAATTGCAATAATTGAGCCACAAATTTACCAGAGCAGGAAAAGAAGTTCCAATACCTTGGTGATATTACACAGAACTCAATTTGATTAATCCTAAAAATGATCCAAACTTTTTTTTTAACGTGTAAACAACTTTTTAATCAGATAATGTCCTTCAACTTCAAAAAACCTTTGCAAATTTTAGACTAACATATTTTAAATGAAATGTTTTAGACTAACATATATTAAATATTTTTTTTACTCTATCACAGGTTAAATTTATTGCTAAAGTGTCCTTTTTAGCTGTCAGGTATTTAGCAATTGAGCAGTCTTTTAAAAAATGCTATCGGCGTAATTCTATTATTATTTATTTTTGTTGGTAAAAGCTAAATCTTACACACTTATTTCTTATTTCCTAACTAATTTTTTTATATCTTATTTCTTACACACACATTATTTCCTGACTAAATCTCATGTGTCTTCTTGAGAACAGAACAGAAAAAAAATTTATTCTAAATTCTTCACTTTTGATTATCAAGAAACTTCAAGAATCCGTCAACTGAAATAATGCAAATGTATTCAAAATGAAAATTGTGACATCTTTTTTTTTTTGAGTCAGTGAACAGCTTCAAGAAAGCAAATGAGATTCTTTTGAAAACTGTTTTAACATGTTTAATCCACAAGATCACTGTGCAGTACATATAACCTCACTACTCCTAAGGTGGGTTTACAAGCTCATAGCAGGAAGTTCTTCACTCAGGAATTGGCTTTGAATTTAAACCAATGAGGTGATGTTGTAAACATGATTTTGTAATGTGGTGGGGTTTTTTTTCCTCTTTAAAATACATAATCGCACATCTTTCCATGTCATTGGATATACAGTATTTTAGTCTCTGGGTGTCTTATGATTTAGTCAGCTGGTCTCCTACTAATCAACATTTAGGCTATTTGTAATTTCCCCACATGACAAACTCTAGCAGACCTTCTCATTGATACCTTTTTGTGCTATCCAAGTTATTTCTTTAAAATATGTTCCTAGAAGTGGAATTGGGAAAGCAGATAGGAACATGACTAATGCATCAACATGCCTTGCCAAATGACCTTCCAGGAATCTTCATAACACTTAAGATTCCCCAGCAGTGGGAAAGATGCTTGTTTCTTCATACCCTCACCGGTGCTTTGTTGTTGAGTCTGTATGTTTGCTTGTTTATTTTCTTTAGTTTTAGCTAATTTTACATTAGAAAATGTAATCTAATTGCTATCTGCTAGTATCTCTTGAGTTATCCGTGATGCTAAGCACTTAAATATTTTAGTGGCTTTGTAATATTTCATTCTTGGAATGTACCAAAATTGTTCATTCATTCTCCATTTTTTACACCATATTAATTCTAAAAAAAATCTTTACTAATGTGACAAATAACCTTTTCGCATATAACTAAAATGTACATTTCTGTTTATCTTCAGAGTGAATTCCCATAAGACAAATTAGTAGAAGAAAGAGTATTACTAAGTTATTTTTCAGAAAGACTTTATTCACATATCAGCAGTGGACGGCATGTGTTATGGGTCAAATTGTGTTCCCCAAAAAGATATGTTGAAATCCTAGCCCCAAGGACATGTGAATGTGATCTTCCTTGGAAATAAGGTTTTGCAAATGCTATCAAGTTGAGATGAAGTCATAGTGAATTGGGTATGAAAGTCCTTACGAGAAGAGAAGAGACACAGACAGTGGGAAGACAGCCGTGTGAGGATGGAGACCAAGAAGGAGTGATGCTACTACAAGCCAAAGAATGCCTTGGGTTACCAGTAGCTGGAAGAGACCAGGACGGTTTCTCCCCTAGAAGTTTCAGAGGGAATATACCCCTGTCAACATCTTGATTTTGAATGTCAAACCTCAAAAACTTTGAAAGAATAAATTTACATTGTTTTAGGCCTCCCAGGTAATGATACTTTATTATAGCAACCCTAGGAAACTAAAACAGCTTTATTTTCAAAATATCCGTTCAATTAAATAAGACTTGTATTTACCTGTACTGATTTTCAAAAACATCTGCTAATTTAAAATGTGACTATACTATTTAAATGTTCTGATTTTCATTGGCTAAAAATGTGTCATAAATATTAGCCATTTACTTTCTCTTCTATGAATAACTCACAATATTTTTATACTTATTATCACATATTATAACATTAATGTTATTTATAATCAATATATTAAGCATATTGCTTGATATCAGTCACATTTACTACAAATGCTTTTCTCTAGCTTTTGATTGGCTACAACTCGTTGCATAAATATACAAAAAATCGGAAATCATTTTGTAGTGCTGATAAAAGATTTTTACTTAACAAAAAAAGATTGATAAGTTGTACCCAACAACAGCAACGATATTTTTACTTCTCTTATTTAAAATTCTGTCATGAGATCTTCTTGCAAACCACAATTAGATGAAAAAAGTCCTTAGGTCTTTTAGAAGGAAAAAAGGAGAATGAAAAGACTGCACACGTAGTTTTGTTTTGGGGAATGGCAGGTTGGGGCTCAAGCATGTTTTTATTCACTATCACACTTATTTATTTATTTATTTTTTGAGTTGGAGTCTCACTCTGTCGCCCAGACTAGAGTGCAGTGGCCACTCGCTCCCGTCCACCGCAGCCTCGACCTGCTGGGCTCCGGCGACCCTTCCGCCTCCGCCTTCCAAGGAGCCGGAACTACAGGCACGCGCTACCACGCCCGGCTAATTTTTTGATTTATTGTAGCGATGAGGTCTCGCCAAGTTGCCCAGGCGGGTCTCGAACCCGCGGGCTCAGGCAATCCACTCACCTCAGCCTCCCAAGGCGCGGGATTACAGGCTGAGCCACCGAGCCCGGCTCACTATCACATTTATAAGGAGAACATTTGTTCCTTTTTAGTGAGCACTACAGAGACAAACTTCTGTTAAACACATCAGAATGCAAAATTGTGTCATTAAACACAAGGTCAAGAAAAATGACCATTATCTTTAAGAAGAAAGAAAATGGAAAGAAGAAAGAAAAGGAGGAAGACAGAAAGGAAGGAAGGAAAGAAGGAAGGAAAAGAAAGAAAGTTCTAGAAAACTGAAGTCATCAGAATATTTCTAGGTAACTAATAATGGTGTCTTGTGAGGAAGATAACGCGTACAGATCTGTAGGAGTAATGCCTCTGTCAGAATCCCCTCTCCATGATGAAAGCAAGAGGCCATGATGATAATCACTGTGGGAACCTCTGAGATAAGAATTTATCTTCAAGAATAGCAATAAAAAGCTGACAAGTACAATTTAATTATGATGGAGTAGGTCCTGAATGACTGTAAATCTACCACCGGGGTCTGCATGAAAATTAAGATGCAGGGGTATCTGTTTTAATTTATAGGAGTCTTCTTTGGACTACCTATAAATCAAATGAATCGCAGAAATTTCAAGGACAGAACACATGCGCTGCTCATTTTCTGAGGCCTTCTTGGGCGGGTCAGGCTTTTTCTCTGATTCTCTGAAGTCAGTAAGCCAGATCTTTTTCTATTCCTTGTTATGTCCATACTTGCAAGGACTGGTGAGCACATCCAGTGCAATGACATGGGTTGGGCCCCTCAGATTAAATTGCAAAATCTCCGACTAAGGGACTAAGCAGGGTCTCACAAATCTACTTGATAACTAGAACCCACTATAGAAAATAATATATAAACAACATATGAGCGTGTTTGGTTGGTTATAGATAACCACAGGAATGTTTATTGTTATACATTATAAAATTATTTTCCTTAACCTTCACAGTTATAGGAAGCAGGCTGTATTATCCACCCACCCACCCCCCTTTTTTGGAGAAAGCAAGATTTATCAAGAGGGCAGAAAATCTCCCAAGGTGGGAGGGCATCCGAAGGGGTTGCCGTATTATCCCCTCTTTTTTAACCAATAAAAAAAATGATGTTTGTTGACATAACGAAAATTTAAAAACAAATAATGTGTTTCGCCTCTCTTATCACAGGAAAATGTTAATATATAAATCCAGTTGTGGCCAATGACTTTTCTTATGTTACATTCAAGGTAAATTGCTTGGGCGTGCGTTTTATTATGTTTCTACTAGGGTAGATATTATGGAAACAGGAGCCCAGTCCTCATTCTATTCCTCCCTCTGGTCAAATCTTGTGGGTAGCCCTCATGGTAATGGAATGACCATGTGACAAAGACTAGGGGAATCGTTAACATAGGAGCTTAGAGAGTCAACAAAATAAAGCATGGCTGGAAGGTTTGAGGTATACAGAAGATTCAAACTGGGGCAACTGCCGACTTCACAAGAGACTGAAGATTTGATCTTTCCTCCAATCCACCTCACCACTCCGATCTCAGAGACTGAGATCCTGTATTTGTGATCACAGTGAAATGGTCCTCAACTAGGGGACAATCATGTCTATTGGGGGCATTTGGCAACTTCTAGAGATTTAGTTTGGGTTGTAAAATGTGGGGTGTGGAGCTGCTACTGCATCTAGTGTGCAGAAACCAGGGATGCGGCTAAAATTCACCCAATGAACAGGACACAACCACCCACCGCACACAGCTGGCCCAGAATGTCAGTAGTGCCTGAGAGGGCCAGGGTAAGAAACCCTGGTCTAAGGGCAAATTCAGCGAGGGGAACCAGAGCTCTTCTTTAAGACTTTGTTGAGTTCTGCTTTTTTTTTTTTTTTAATTAAAAAAATGGGAGTTCAAAGCTCAGTTTTCCTGTGTGATAAAGCTTGGGAAATGGGATCTAGAAAATGCCTGATAGAGGCAGCAGTGGTTGAGGCTGAAGACACCACACAAGAGAAGCAAAGCTGGAAAAAATGCCAGGGGCCCAGTGGCGTTCAATTCAGCCTCTGGTTGCATGGCCTATTTACCATTCAGCTTTTCCCAGTTAGGGATTGTAACCGGTTATGAATTCCATAACCCAGTTACGGAAGTTATATCCAGACAAGTGGATGTTGTTTGTCTAAATATCCACAACTCTAAATTGGATACGAAAGTCTCACACTTCCCTTTGCAACCTGTTCCCAGTGCCCAGAGGTGTTAGGGTGAGAGGCTGCTCACAAAAGAGGACCATCTGGAATGGCCTTGCATGCCTTCTGAGTTTGTTCCCGGTGAGCAGAGCTTGGCCAGGGAATCCAGCCTCTGCCACTTTGGGGGACAAGCTGACCCCACAAGGACCTACACCCCCCAACACACACACACATACTTCTTTCTCTTCTTCTGACTTTGTACTAGGGCCAGATCATAAGGCCCTTCTCTCTCAGCCCTCCTGAAGTGTTTATAGGTGTGTGTGTGTATGTGTGTGTGTGTGTGTGTGTGTGTGTGTGCTGTGAATGGGGGAGGTAGGTTCGAGCACTATTTTCCCTTCAACCTCTGAAAAGCCATCCCCAGTTTCCTCATCAAAATTGAACGACCTCATCCCCAGGGCTCTGGGTACCAGGATTCCAGGCTGTTTTGCTAAGGCAAACAAAAGATCCTTTACACATTCACTCGAGGGCAAGTTTGCCAGTCTAGATAGTCATACTTAATAAGGGACACACTGATCTGCTCAAAGGTGAAGCATCTGGACTCACGCTGAGAGCAGCTTCTCTCCTGGGACAAGTGAAAATCAATTACTTTCTGAAAGGACTTCTCTTTGAAAAGATGCTCTCCCGATAGAAGTTCCCATCTTAATACAAGTTCACGTTGTACACATGAAGACGAATCATGAATCAAACTTCTCAATTGCTCTTTACTATCGGTTGGATTTTGTCATTTTTGGAATGCAGAGAGAATTTTTTTCAGTAATGTCTTTGAAATAGTGGCATCACACTGCTAGTCCTGGAGATTTACGACTGAAGGAAAATAATACTCCAGGGACATTCACTTACCATCCAATCCTCACTGTTACCTCTCTCTGCTTCATTCTTCTTTCTTTCCAAATGCTAACCATAAAGAACTATGTTATTCAAAGACTTTTTCTCCTTAGAAATTAATTTTTAGATTTCTTCTAAAAGCTAAACGGACATCCTCATAATATTTCCAGATTAATTTGGTAATGTGCAATTAGAATAAGAGTGCCTATTATCTGGCAATGAATAACAAGTTATAATTTTTTTGTCTACTTTCTAGCACTTTCACTACCCCAAAATGAAAAAAAAAAGAAGAAAATGACAGAGGAAGATTTAATTTTACTTCAGCCTAATCACTTCTCTGTGTTGCTTTTTTGCTTATAATTCCCTTCACTTAATTTTTCCAATTACCATTCTAAATGTTAAGTTGACATTATCGTCCAATTCTCATATCATCAATAAAATGCACTGCACTTGAAAATGTTTTGGTGTGACAGAACCTTCAAATTCAAGTTCATTAAGAGCAGGAAACATATGTATGCCATATAATTTCTTAAAATAAGAATTTTTTGAATCTTGCTCATTAAGTGAATAAGTCCTATATTTTCATGCAGCAGATATAAAAAGGATGTTAGTATAAAAGCTTGTGCTAAAGTGGTTTCTAAGGCAAAGCAAATTTACAACACCCAGAGCTATTACCATACATGACAAATGGAAATTTGTATGAAATACTATTGCTTGATATGTTGTCTTTCTCAATCCATATCTCAGTGGATTGAGTGATGACTCAATACCTATGGAAGTTAAGCATCAAACTATACAACAACTGTGCTTAAAGTTAGGGGTCCTGAGTGACAATGTTCTAGAATTGATAATGTCAATATATAGCAGCTATAGTGATACAGTTCCTTGCCTCAGTTTCCCTATGCATAAAGTAGATAGAATATGCACTATATTTTAGGAATAATAATTAAGCATTCAATATAATTCCTCTTTTGGTCTACATGCACACACATGTAAATTCTTAGGGCTATCTACATGCATGTGCACAGATTTGCTTTTCTAATGCCATTATGTAGTATTCAATCCTAAATGTATTATCAAAATCCACTGTACCTTTCCCAGTCTGGACTCTAAATCTCCCTTCCATATATCCACAAGACCATCTCATATTCTAATGTACAAGCATCACATTGAATAAAAGCCAATCATATATTATAATATATTATATAATATACTTGAATTAGAAGGTTTATATTATAAAGTTTAGAAAGAGAAGATCAGAGTCAATTTCATATCAAACTGGGAGTCATCCGTGCTCTTCCTAAGTGGTGTATTCTTCTGCATCATGCTTCCTTTTTCTCTTTGGAAGCTTCCTTTTTCTCTGAGTCTCTGTACCATTTTGTTGCCTCCTGGCTTCCTGGGACTGGAGACGTCTCAAAAATTTTGGCCACCATTCACTGAAGGAGAATAAAGACCCCGAGACCTGCCTATCCCACTTGTTCTCATTTTCCAGGATAAAGAAGAGAGAGTAAAGAAAGAAACTGCAAGAAGCTTGTAATAACAATTATTTCAATGTGTTTCATCATTTATTATTTACTCAATATTTATTGAATTCACCAAGGAAAAATTTGGCTTGCACATGATTTTATTTTATGAAGCTGTGCCCCATATATACATGAAAATAACTCTAGATTTTTATTTCAGTTATCTTTATGGTACATTTTAAGTTGAATGGCATAAACTTATAGATGTAGACTTGGAAAAGATGATGTATATATTTGCCTTAGCAGTAGAAACATATACTTATATTTTAATCACAACATATATGTACTACATATTAATTACTATAAAGTCAAAAATATACAGTTCTTACCATCTATTAACCAAAAATAATACACAGTATTCTCACACTGATAAAGAATAAACTAAGCTCACTGTAATCTCTCTCTCTCAACCCCTTTCTCTCTGACACACACATACACACACACACACACACACACACACACCCCACTATAAAAAATTAAAGACTCTAGCCAATTGAAGATCAAGATAACTTATGAGACAAACTGTACTTGCGGAAAAATGGTAATTCCAAAGACCTGTAGGTATCTGTAGTAGAAGATTTTTGCAAAGTAGTTTGGTAATCCTACCTTGAAGGCTAGTAATTATCCTCCTTAGTTGAACATGTCTCTCCTAATTGCCCTTAACAGTAAGCATGTCGCCCTTAGCAGTACAAGCAAGTGAAATCCTATGGAATCTGTCTTTATTGGCCTACATAAATCAAATAAATCACAAATTTTTGGAGTCAAAGACACTGTTTTGAAAACCAAAGATCTAAAGTCCTCACATAGGTCCATTCTACTTCTGCCTATCTTCTGAAACCAACTTGGCTTTATGAACATGTTCTGGCTCCTTCCCCAAGTCAAACTTACCTGTTTTATGACTCATTTCTTCAATGTCCTACTCTTTTTACAGAAAAATTATATTCTTCTAGGAATAATAACGAATAGAGACGGATTATCATATTATCCTTTCCAGGTGAAAGCTATGTGAGAGACAAGGGATGTTTTCTTTTATTTTTTGTTTTAGTTTGGAAAATATAATTTATTTGGAAAGTAAATTGGAGAGAGAGAAAGAAAGGGTGATTCACTTCCCCAAGGGAGGGGAGGGGGCCAGAGCTTAAGAAAACATGGCCTGGTCATAACTCAAAGAGCACATGGCCTCACCATAGCTTAGCAAGGCAATGGTCAACAAGGGACATTTTCGAGGACATTGTTTTGGGGGAAGGACTTGAGTGCTATAATCAAAAGTATAAATTGAATGGTAGGATTGCAGGAATAAGAATAGGATGGTAGCAGGCTATTTTGTGTTGATGAATTGTTTTTCTCCTTAAATTACTTCATGTAGATTGCAGATTATTTTATACTTATTTTTTGCTTGATTACAACATCAATATATAATAGAGAATAGATGTCCAATATCTTTGTAAAAAAGAACTCAGTGCAAATATACTTTTCAGAGCAGTATTCTTGTACCTAAATTTAGTTGGAAATTATTTCATAAATTCTACTTTACTATTAGTATCAACTTCTAGACTTAAAAGCAACTAAATTTGAATTGAAAATGCTTCCATTTTATTCTAGGCAGAATATATGGACCAAAATTCTTGGGATCAAATCTCAGCTCTTTTACTTATTGGCTTTTGAACAAGATTCTTAATCTTGGCCTTTCCAATGTTCTATTTCAGTGGAAAAAAAAAATCATGCAACTGTTAGGGTTGTTGTAAAAATTAGAATGAGATCCCATATGTGAATATATTTACAAATAATGAAAACCCCATGGCAATCATTATTTTTATTATTTTAATCCAGGTCTCCACGTTATGCCTAGCATATCATTAACCAGGCTTATTGTTTCTGTGGCCTTTCTTTATTCAGAAATAAATGACCTTCTCTAGTTAAATTCATTTTTTTATTCTATAGCTTTTTAAAATTAAACTTTATATTTTTAGATAAGGATAGAATTACAAGGAGTTGTAAGAAATAATGCGGAAGTAATAATATAATTATATTGAGTACTATTTATCCAGTTTGCTCAATGGCAACATTTTGAAACATAATGCAAAATTACAACCAGGACATTGACTTGAATACAATATGCCAGTCTTATTCAGATTTCCCCAGTTTGACTTGTGCTACCTGTGTGTGGTGTGTGTTCAGTTTTACATAATTCTATCACATCTGTAGCATCATGTATCTGCTACCACATACAAGACACAGAACAATTCAATGGCTACAGGGATCCCTCCTGTTGTCATTTTAGAGTCATATTCCCCTCCTACAGCCCCCACTCTTCCCTTCCCAGCCCTAACCTCTGTTCTCCATTTCTTTTTTTTTTTTTTTTTTTTGAGTTGGAGTCCCACTCTCGCCCAGACTGGAGGGCAGTGGCCGCTCCCAGCCACCGCAGCCTCGACCTGCTGGGCTCCGGCGATCCTTCCGCCTCAGCCTCCAAGTAGCTGGAATTACAGGCGCACGCTACCACGCCCGGCTAATTTTTTGATTTATTGTAGAGATGAGGTCTCGCCAAGTTGCCCAGGCGAGTCTCGAACCCTCGGGTTCAGGCAATCCACTCACCTCAGCCTCCCCAAGCAGGGATTACAGGCTGAGCCACCGAGCCCAGCTTCCATTTCTAAAATGTCCTTTCAAGAGCTGTTATTTAAATAGAACCGTACATCATGTCACCTGTTGAGATTTGACTTTTCGCACCCAGCCTTATTTCCTGGACATTTATTCAGGTTGTTGTGTGCATCACTGAATCATTCCTTTTCGTGACTGGGTAGCATTCCATGTTATGAAAGCATAACAGTTTGTTTAATTGTTCAAAGAAAATCTGGTTGTTTCCAGTTTAGGGCTATTAGAAATATGAGGCAGGACCAAAAAATAAGCAAACAAACAAACAAACAAAAAACCAGAATTATCTTTTGGAGGGTAGCCCATTGTAACACAGGCTTCCTCCACCAGGTAAGTGTTGAAGATCCCATTGTATCCATGTACCAACTAGCATCGTGAGAGGCTGCATTTGGCTTCAGTGAACTTTTGTTGGAGATTCATTCAACACATTTGCCTGTTTCATGATGAGTGATTTACGAGCGTGCCTGCCCACATTGCACTGAGTGTTCAGCAGTTTTTGTTGAAAAAGAGCATGACCCCCATGCGCCACCCTTCCTATTCACCTGATCTTGCCCCAAGCAACATTTTTTTGTTTCCCTGGATGAAAAAAAATCCTCAAAGAGAAACGTTTTGCCAATGTGGAGGAGGTGAAACAAGAAACGGCAGAAGCACTAAAAGGCATCAAAACTGACAAGTTCAAAGACTGTTTTGAGCAGCAGAAAAAGCATCTCAACGCGTGTATTGCATCAAATGGAGAGTACTTTGAGGGGGACTAAAGTTTAAACATGGAAGAATAAATACACAATTTTTAATAAATAAATTCTAGGGTTTTGGGGGGTCTGTCTTGTTAAGTGACTATGAACATGTGTGTACAGTATTGGTGTGAATGTAAGTTTTCATTTCTCTAGGATAAATTCCCAAGGATACAGTGGATACGTTGTATGGTAGTTAATTGCACAGGTTTAAGAAATAGCTAAACTGTTTTCCAGAGTGACCATACCACTTATATTCCCAGGTATGAATAGAAATACATAACTGGCATCCTCACTGGCATTTGAAGTTGTCCTTTTTAATTTTATCTTTGCCATTATACACACATTCATTCACCTTTAGATGTTTTAATTATAATAAGTTTACTTTAGCCATTGGGATAGATATGAAGTGATATCTGGTTGTGGTTTGAGTTTCTATTTCCCCAATGACTAATGATGCTGAACACGTTTTCATGTATTTTTCTCCCATCTGTATATCCTACGAAGTGAAATGTCTGCTTCTTGATTTGCCTGTTTTCTAATTGGATTGTTAGTTTTTACTACTGAAGTTTGAAAGTTTTCTTGTATTCCACATACTAATTCTTTGTGAGTCTGGTACTTGCCTTTTCATCCTCTTAAGTGTGTGTGTGTGTGTGTGTGTGTGTGTGTGTGTGTGTATGTGTGCTTTCAGGGGAAAATGTTTTAGATTTTGATAAGACCCAATGTACCAATCTTTCCTTATTATATCTAATACCTCTCTACCCAGCTCTAGATCTCAAAGATTTTCATCCACTTTTTTGGTCCCAAATGGTTTATAGTTTTTAATTTTACATGTATGAGCATGCCCAGTTTTGATTCGATTTTTGGTATAAGGTATGACTTTTAGGCTGCAGTTCACTTCTTTGCATATGAGTGCCCAATTTACTCTAGCACCATTTGTTGAGAAAGCTATTCTACCCTCACTGACTTTTTTGGCAGCTTTGCTGAAAGTAAGTTTGGAATATTTCTGTCTGCCTCCTTCTGGGTCCTCTATTCTTTTCATGTATCAATGTGCCTATCCTTCCCACCATACCAAATAATTGTGAATAAGTCTTAATATTAAGTATAACAATTTCTCCCACTTTATCCTTTTTTTTTAAAAAAAAAAGATGGCTTTAGCTATTCTACATACTGTGTCTTTCCATATAAATTTCATAGAAAGTTTGTCTATGTTTATAAAAATCGTTGCTGAGATTGTGTTAGGAGTTGCATTTAATTTATAAATCAGTTTGGGAATAATAGACATGTTATATGTTGAGCTGTCCAACTCATGAACATGGCATGCCTTGCCATTTATTGAGGCCTTCTTTGATTTCTTTCATTGTATTTTGTAAATTTCATGTACAAAAAAGGTATTTCCTTTTCTTTGGTGCAATTAAAAATGGAAATGTATTTTAGTTTTCTGAAAGTAATTGTAGAATAGAGTAATTGTGCTGATTTTTTTATTCTGCACCTTTGCTTAACTCACTTGTTAGTTCTAGGAGCATTTTTGTAGCTTTCTTGAGATCTCCAATGTAGACAGTCATAGTGTCTGTAAATAAAGACAATTTTATTTCTTCTGCTTTAATCTGTGTCCTTTTTTTTTTTCTTCTTTTTCTGGCCTTAATGCCATGGTTAGAAGTTTCAGTACTATTTTGAGAGAGGGGATGAAAATGAGCACCCTTGCCTTGTTCACAGCTTTAGGAAATAGTATTCAGTCATCCCATTATATTTAAATATCCACAGGGTATAAATATAAGAATTTCTCTGTTGCTATTTTCATTTCAAGATTAAGTGACTAAAAGCAAAAGTGGGCCCCAAACAAGTGCATGAAGCCATGGCATACATAAGAATTAAAAACGGTCTAACTCTAAGCTCTCACCAGGAGTTAGGGAGGTATCAAGAAAGGAAAGAATCACGATAAATTATAAAGACGTGTTTGATTACCTAAATATAAGGCTAGCAGGCAAACAAGTATGCTCATAGATGTGATAGCTAAATGGTAGCTGTAAAATAGAAAACCGTTGCACATGTATAAATATTTATGATTCTAGATTGCTATATTTGCTTTAACACTATTGCTTGTTTGTTTGTTTGTTTTAAAGTTGTGAGGTTCAAGTGAGGATTTGCTACATGAGTAGGCTGCATGCAGGGGGAGTTTGAGCTTGAGGCTGGCCCTGACCACCCCCCGCATAGACCAGGAACCCATTGTACCTTCCGGCTCCCTCCATCCCTTCTCCAGCAGTGCCCAGCGACTGCTGAACCCACCCTTGTGCTAATGTGACTTGTGTTCAAGGCCACTTCTGAGCGAGAACATGCCATATTCAGTTATTTGTCTCTGCAACACATTTCTTAAAATGATTATTTTAATGTTTTATCTCAAAATGCTGTATACGTGTATATATATTCTATTCTAGAGCTATAAACATAATTTTGTCCTTCTTTATGGCTGCATAATATTCTATTGTGCATGTGTGCCATGATTTCTTTATCCAGTCCACTTTTGATGGGCAGCATGATTGGTTCCATGTTCTTGCTATTGTGAATAATACTGCAATAAACATGTGTGTGAGGCCGGGCGTGGTGGCTCATGCCTATAATCCCAGCACTTTGGGAGGCTGAGGTGAGAGGATTGCCTGAGCCCACAGGTTCGAGACCAGCCTGGACAACTTGGTGAGACCTCATCTCTACAACAAATCGAAAAATTAGCCAAGCGTGGTGGCACGTGCCTGTAGTTCCGGCTACTTGGAAGGCTGAGGCAGGTATCCTTTTTATCCTTTTTATAGAGCTATTTGAGTGATTTGAGTTCTTCTTGATATATTACCAGAAGGGGAAGTGCTGGGTCATATGAAAAGTCAGTTTTTAGATCTTTTAGGACTCACCACACGCAGTATAGAACAGTATAGAAGCATTCCCTTTTCCCCACATCCTCTCCAGCATCTGCTGCTTTTTGAGTTATTGATGATGGCCATCCTGACTGGAGTTAGTTGGTATCTCAGTGTGGTTTTAATTTGCATTTCTTTGATGATTAGTGGAGCTGAGCATTTTTTCTTGTACCTGTTGGCTGCTCGTATATCTTCTTCTGAGAAGTGTCTATTCATATCTTTTGCCCACTTTGTAATCCAACTTGGATGGATTTAGAGTCTATAACACTCAGTGATCTATCACAGAAACAAAGATCTGAGTACCACATGCACTCACTCATAAGCGGACCTTGAACATTTACCACAATACTATAAGAAAGGGATTGGCAGTAGTGGGACACTGCCTGGTTTGAGATCGGGTACCCTTATTGATATTATGTGCCCCCTCCTCCCCTGGCAAAGTGGGGACCAACATGAGGCCTAAACTTCACCTGTACGATGACCACTTATGTACCTAACCCTGAATTGTACCCCACCTCTTTAAAATAAAAAAAACAGAGAGTTATAAACATTCATATTTACACAAGCATCCTTTCATAGAACATTGAGGATCAAGAAATTTTTCCTATGGCTCTTATCTGAAATTCCACAAAAAGATATTTGGATATAGTTCTGCCAAATATCACATAGAAGGTGCACCAAAAGGAGCATGAACAGACTTCGGTACGTATACATCATGTCCAAATGTACTAGCAAAAGTAACACATATCTCAGAGACACTATAGATGGAAACACATTAGACAGCTTTGACATGTACAGCTGACTAGGTCGGAAAATTGGATCTTGATGGAGAATGGTGAAATGATGTGCTTTTACTCCTTTGCAAATATATGTAATTTTCAAAAATGTGAGTCCTCCTTTTTGCTTTAAAGAAATGTATTTTTAGTGTAGCCCAAATATTCAGATGCATAAAGTAAAAAATTATGCATATGGAAAATGAGACAGTCTCAGTCTTCTAGTTTTCCATTTGAATTAAGCAAATACGGATTTAGTAGGTAACATGTCTCCTGAAGAAAATGGTTACATTTTGTAAGAGTGATTAAGTGGCCCATTGCTCAAACAGCAGGGTAACGGTTTGAACTCAACTGAGAGCTCAAGGAACCTATAAAAAGTTGATGATTGCGCTTAGAAAAACCTTACCAACAGGTTGGTTTTGATTTTCTGATCACTTCAACAGGGGAAAAAGAGACTGTCACTGCCATCTGTTGGTCAAATAAGGAACCATCGTCTCTGATCAAATGCTTGCCTTCCTGTTTAGCCCGCGAAACTTTCCAAGTGCGAAGGAGCAGTCATAACCCTGCCTGAGCTGGTTTCGGGTAAACACGATCTGTTAGAATACCAGACAAAGGGCTACTGTTCAAATAAACTTATTTCTTCCTGGTGCATTGTTCTTTTCTCGGTGTTTTCTGTTCAAGAAAGGGGGACTGTTTGAATCCTGACACAAATAAAGAGATCAGTAATAACAGTGCAGTTCAGAACTCAAGGATCTATATGATGCACTGTGTTTACACGTGTGTGTAACTTGTTTGTGTATGTTGTGTGTGTGTGTGTGTGTGTGCATGTGTGTGTGCGTGTATGTGTGTGAGAGACAGAGAGGCGAAGGGACAAGGGACACATGGAAAAAGAGACAGAAAGACAAAGATGGAGATAAGTAGCAGAAAAGGAGTTGAACAATCTAGCTCAGAAA